>VYZW01030351.1:6643-54966 GCA_013401315.1 Balaeniceps rex | reverse complement strand
TTTTTTTTTTTTTTCTTTTAAGAATAATTGTTTGCTTTTTTTCAAGTTCTCCAAACCTATAGTTAGCTTCAATAAAATTATTCTGAGGCGGCCTGTTATGTGGGTCATATCTGGCAGCACAGTATTTTGCTTGTGGATGACTACTACTAAAATTTGTTCCAGACAGTGTTTTTGTGTGTGTATTGGGGTGTGAGTATGGCAGTGAATTAGTTGGCCCATTTGTGGATCCCCCAAAGTACCTGGAGAGGTTGTTTATCTGGTGTTCTGCACAGAAAGTGTAGTACAACATTTGGACTAACAGAAGATTTATGAATCTTGCAAATAACTGGATTGTCCCTGGGAGCTCTTTCAGAATGGCCAAGATCCCATCTGTTTTTCAAGAATAAAAGAATAAATTGCATGTAGGAATCAAGCTGAGCCACTGTTCATCCTCATAATGTTTTATGACTCAGNAGGTACCTTGGTAGTCCTGAGGTAGGTGCCTCTAAGAGTTTGGGGCTTGCATGCTATGCGATGTGGGTGTTTTCCCTGCCTTTTTGGGTGTAGAAGACTGCGGTCTTTCCTTAAAAGTTGGCTTGGGGGAATATCAAAAAACACTCAAACTTAAAACCTTGGATTTTTTTTTTTAATAAAAAGGTATTGTAGTGAAAAGGATATGAACTATTACAGCCCAATTATTCCAGGATTTTGTGGGACAGCTGAAATTTTCAAAACCTGCGACTATTAATAAAAAATATGCACATATTTTCTGAAAGGCAAAAGGAGGGCTAACTTATCTCAGATTTAAATATTAATTTATTAATGAACTTATAACTTCTGAGACCTAAAATAAATGTTAGTTTTGAGCATGAATATAGAAAAACTGAAGAAACAAGTTAGTTTATGAAGACTCTATTTTGTATGTTTAACAATGTAATTAAAACGATAAGGGAATAAAAAGCCTTAGAAAAGGACTTCTCTCCATGGAATGTCAACTGAATGTGGTGGTCCCACACAAACTTGAAGGGCGTCTTATAATGTGTCCATGAAGATTTCTGGGATGAAAAGGACTTCTTCAGTGAAAAGGATCTCTTTGCAGCATTGTCCATCTGTGTTTGCTGAGACTTCCTAATTTTGCTTCCATAAACAGGGAATTAAAAAGTAGTCTAGTGGGGGAAGGAAGGACAGATTTGTCCATGGTGCGCCATTAACTACTGGTCAGACTGGTGAAGTTTGGAGGCTGACGCTGAAGTTCTTGTTTTCTGAAACCTTTACTATTAAGTTTTATGTTTTAGGCTACACACTCAGGAAGGTTGTTTGAATAGATGTATTTAATTGTGGTTAAGTAGGCAAATATAGTTCAAATATAGTTCAAAGTATTGAGGAATTATGAGTTACCAGTCCAGCGGATTCATGAATATTTTCCATTAGTTCAGTTGCCTTTATACTTAAAAAGACTATTTAAGGAATCTGTTCATAGTTATTACTAGAAGACAATGACTGGGAGATTTAGAGGTATTTGGTCAAAAGAAGCTTTTCTATATTCATGTTACTTATTTGAGTAGTGTTATCCAGGTGGTATGTGGGGTCCTCAGAAGTAAACAGGGACTCCTTGCACCAACTGTATATTAAAAATATTAATGGTCACTGTTAAGGAGAGCTTCCAGTATCAGAAAACAAATGAGATGTGAAGAGGTGGAGGACAAGAATGCAATAAAATCAATATAGTGTATATGAAGTGATAAGAGTGAGCCAGGTGGGTTTTATTTTCAAATTTGCTTTTGACTTCTGAATCAGTTTTCTTTCCTAAACAATTGATTTCAGTGTGTATGTAGCAATTTATCTTAAGGATATCAAGAGGTCATGCTATGGAATACCAGAAGTGATTTTCTTTGCCTATCTCTTACTGAAGTTGGTTATTATGTTCCTAAGTATTTTTAGGTTAAGCAGGAGTATCCATCTGCACAAAATGTAACTTTTCTCCATTGTCTCCACATCCTATGACCATTATTAGCAGCTACTGTTTTCTTAGCAATTAACTGCTTTAGGGTATGTTGAATGGTGTTATGAAAGTATTACAGGAGGGTTCGTAGCAGCTTTGTTTTACCAGAGTAAGTTTACTGAAAGGCATTAGAAAGTTAGTCACTGGTAGAATATCAGTCCTTTTAATCTAGTTTAACAGTCTTCTATTAAAAAATATATCAAGCAGCCCAAACTGTGTTGAGATGCACCCTGCTGTGTGTCATCTCTCTTTTCTCTTTTCACAGTCTTAGCTATTTAAATTGAAAGTTGTTTTGGAGAGGAATTCTCTGCTACTCCATATTTTTATGGTGCCTAACACATTGGGAATCTGTCCTCGGTTCTTGGCTTTGCAGGAAGCTTATAAATCTCTCCATTGAACATCTCAGCCATACCCTAACAATGTTGTGTAGGGTGTAGAGGCCATAACTGTTTTATTATCCACTCTCTTCATTGCTTCTTAGGATATTCTGCCTAGCCCTTTTGGTTTTGATTGTGATTTTTTAAATTTTCCAGGTTACTTTGCATTACTTCTGTACTTGTTTTTATTTCTCATTATCTCTGCACCACTATCTTCACACTACAGCATTATGTTTTCTGTGCTATGCAGGAAGAAGCCACGTTAGTCTTTCAGAATTATTTTTGGCATTTGTAGTATAAATTGATACATATTGAAATAATAAAATCCTGGTGTGTCAAGGCAGTAAGTTTTATGGTCATGCTAACATTTCTCTTCAAGATGTTTCATATGTGCATCCCAGCTGTGGTCACATTAGTTCTTTATGAAGTGTTCCTGCCATGCATACATTTTAAACAGGGGAAAAGATCCATCCTGATGTAGATTTCAAAGTGGTGAGGTTTAACCAGTGTGTTACGCAACATCAGCATAATAGCATAAACTATGCAGTCCTGTCACTGGGCACCACTGAAAAGAGCCTGGCTGTATCTGGTTTGCACCCTCCCTTCGGGTATGTATATACATTGATGAGATCTCTTAATCCCAGGCCGTTAATCATCTTTGTCGCCCTTCATTGGATTCTCTCCAATGTGTTCATGTCTCTTGTACTGAGGAGTCCAGAACAGGACACAGTACTCCAGGTGTGGCCTTACCAATGCTAAGTAGAGGGGAAGGATCACCTCCCTTGACCAGCTGGCAACAGTCTTCCTAATGCAGCCCAGGATACCATTAGCCGCCTTTGCTTCAGGGGCACATTTCTGGCTCATGGTCAATGTGGTGTCCAGCAGGATACCCACGTCCCTTTCCTGCCAAGCCGCTTTCCAGCTGTGTGGCCCCCAGCATATACTGGTGCATAGGGTTGTTCCTTCCCAGGTGCAGGACTTTACATTTCCCTTTTTGAACTTCATGAGGTTCCTGTCAGCCCATTTCTCCTGCCTGTCCAGGTCCCTCCAAATGGCAGCACAACCCTGTGGCCTATCAGCCACTGCTCCCAGTTTTGTGTCATCTGCAACTTTGCTGAGGGTGCACTCTACCCCATCATCCAGAATTGACTGCAGAGTTGCATGAAAGCTGCAATAATATTTTCTAAATAATGCTTTAGAATACAGTTCTGGAAATGTGTACTGAGATTGCTAGGGTGCTCTCTGCTGTGGGTCCTCTCACTGACAGCACTCAGACTACTTACAGATGCATGTCTTCTGCTTCAGTGAGCGCTTGGTTGCCTTTTTGTGATCAAATTTAGGAAAATGTTGTATATTTTGTAAACGAATTATCAATAAATGCTTTAATGCTGTTTTTAATCACTAAAACTAGTGTTCTTCACCCAGACTGAAAGTTTCTCATAATTTCTGAACATATTAAGGAGAAGATGAGGAAAAGTAAGCAAGGTCTTGCTAAGGCTAGCTCACGCTCGACCAACGTGATTGCCTTCTGTGATTAAAGTGTCTGGATCTGTGGACAAGGGGTGAGCAATGGATAGCTAGATATGCATACTGAAACTGAGAAAGTGCAGAGAAGTCTTTGAGTAACTTTGAAAGCTTGGTTGTCTCTATAGCAATTTATCAACAGGAACACTTTTAATTCAGTTCCCATACATTGCTCACTGTAAGAAAAAAAGTATATAAAAAAAAATCGGAATTGCACCTACTATGGTAATTTTCTGTCTTTATTACAGAGTCAGAGTTCTCAGAGAATTGTCTGAAAATAGGCTTGCAATAATCCTCAAAACCTATTAACTTTGTTTCCTCACTCCAACTCATCTAGTAGAAATACAAAATTCCTGTACAGAATGTACAGGTTGATTTCTTGAGCACCAGCTCAGATGTAGCTGGAAATCATGGAAGTGATTTTATTCATAACCTTTCTGACAACAGGAACAGGGCTTACCAACTCCAGCAATAGGTGATGCACATGTATGGGCTTAAGAATGCTTAAAGGGAAAAAAAATGTTTACTGTCTTTGACCCAGTTGAGTTCTGGGCGTATATGCTCTGGGTTATACCTATGTGTATCTAGAATTATATCAAAGGGTAAGCCTTACAAATTTATTATGAATCTCTGCTTTGTGTAGTGTATCAGTGTGACTTTATTTGAAGTCTTTTAAAATCCAAATTCCTTAGGACACAGACCCATACTAATAATGTTGCCTTTACTGTATCATCTAGGATTTTTCTCCAGAGAACAGTATTTGTAATATAAAATCTTTCTTGATACTTAATCTTATTCTTAAACATAGTGTCAAAAAAGGTCAAAGGTCAGAGTTGTGATGGACAGCTGACTATAAATAAAAGTATGTTGTTTTTTCTTCTTTCTTTCCCCATCCTGCTGTTAGCATCCCCTCCTGCTTCTGCCTTTGTTACTGTCAAAAATGCAGTCCAACTGTTTCCTGTGTTCCAGATTGTTCCTTCCCCTTCCTTTGAGCTGTCATTAGGATTTTAATCCAACTATATTGGGCTAATACTATGGAGTTGTTGGAAGAAGTAGCCACGTAGAAGTACAGCAAGACTGAGCTTTTAGGAAGAACAGATTTAAGGTGGTCATGTCAAATTAACTTGAACTCTTTTCTGGGAGCTTTACTCCTTATTAGAAATGAATATTTGAATGCACAATAATAACTTTCAGAGAGCTCAATGGAGAATATGAGAGTTGTCTACAACATGCTACACCTTAGTACATGCTTTGATAATTTATTTCATGAAGCATTAATCATTTGGTTTCAGGTAAACAGCTCATTGGGCAGTAAATACATTTTTAATGCTTTTCTTTTCTACCTTTTTTCTTCATTATTATGATACTTGGAGTTGCAATGCATTATGGTTTTAGATCTTTGTTTGCTTTCTCTAATAGCTGGTCTTTTACTCTGTTTTGAAATTAATTGGAAAGGAGGTTAGACTAACAAGTTTTGGGTTTTAGTTTTTGTTTTTTTTTGCTTGGCTGGTTTTGTCTTTTGCTCCAGAGAAGGCAGGTACAGGTATAGTCATAGTGTCAGAGGAGGGGTGTGCAGCAGAGACAGCCTCTTCACCCTAACGTGCTCAGGTCTCATGCTGTGTTGAACACTAGTGGAGGGCTGTTCTCTGTTCTGTCGCTAGTCCCTGTTTCCTGTTACTGTTGTCTCCTTCCAAGGACCACGTTTTGGTTCTCTTTGTGAGAACCTAGAATCCAGGCCTGTTCATCTTTGTGCTCTTTGCAGTCTGGGAGCCCTAATAGATCTGCTTGTCCTCACCACGTACATTACTTATCGCAGATCCTTTTGCTTTGGGGAAGCCCCGTCCGGGCCACAGCCTGTCGCAGCAGGCTCGGGCCATACATCTGCTGTCAATGAATTCCAGGCTTGTAGGTCAGAAAGCACAAACCTCGGCTGCATCAGCTGAACAAGCAGGCAGTAATGGATTAAAAGCCTCTGTTTTGGTTAACTGCTAGCAGGAAGACAAAGATTTGTGCTCTGCTGATGTGGATCAGTTAAAATGATTGGCAACATTTTAGCTATTTGTGTCAAGTTAAAAAGAAATGAGTTTTCTTTTTCATTCCCTGCTGTTCATCAGCATACTCGTCTATTACAGAACTGCCTATGTTTTTTCATTTTATTGTTTGAAAAGTTTTTTTTAATATTTTTCTCCAAGTTTCCCAACTTCTTCCTAAGTGATGGAATAGGAATGATGTTTTTTCCTTTCTAAGTAGTTTTATCTTTGATCTACGTACATTGTTGCCAGTGTTCAGCTAGGATTCTCTGTGATATTATTGCAATACTCTGATATGTTTATTATACTTACACTAGCCTTATGAATCTTAACAGAATGAGTGTAAGGCTGACTGTCTCATTATCAGTAATTGAGAAATCTTATTCATACTTTGGGCTGTTGAGCTGTGTGTGATGAAATAATGGTTTGTTTGTCTTTGCATCTTGATTTTACTGACAAATGGGTTTTGGTTAACTTGGGAGTGTAGCATAGACATGATACAGTAGATTGGAAGGCTTTCTCTCATTTTCCTTGTCTGGGAATTTAGTACTGTTGAAAACCACACCAAATGATGTTATTTTATTTTCTTTTAATTCAGGTTAATTATTTAATATTTTTTCTTTAATGTTAAGAATTACCTTTTCTGCTGTGTTCAAGCTTTAAAGAGTGCATACTACTCCTAGCTTTTACTACTTCTAGGAGAAGGTCATTCTTCTGTGCAACTGATAGTTATCATTTGCAAACTAGATCATAATCATTAGGCAGTTACAGGGCTTTTGCATCTCCTGGGTCTTAGGACACATCCTATTCCTCTTCCCTTCTATTCCTTCTCTTTGCACCTTGGTAAAAAAAAAAAAAAGGTACTTGAGGATCTGTTTGGTTTTCCACAGATTCCACAACTCCAACGTGGCTCTGGGATGTCTGGAAATTGGGGACATAGTAACTGCATTTGTTACGATTGTCAGTATGTCACATGCACAAACAGTTCATTGTATCTGGGGTACGTTGGACCTAATGTGTCATGCTATGGATCTGCACATGCTTGGTAAATGTAATCCTCAGTGATTCATCTGACAGGTTATGCTACACATTTCTCTGTGGGAAATGCTGAATAAAAATCTGGGGTATTATTTCTGTCTCTATGCTTATGATATTCAGTACCGAGAATGCTGCTATGCAATTTCGTTTGTTATTGAAACATTAAAAGGAAAGTGGAACTAATGGGTTGGGGAAAGTAGCCTCTCTCAGGTTTTACAATTTCCAAGCACAAATTCATTAAAGCTGATCTAAAAATGAAAAAGCAAAAATGTTTTTTGAGGCATTTATTTAAACTTTACCAAGTTTTTTTTTTTTTTTTAAGCTTCCATATTCGGATTGGTTTTTAGTAAGGGCATGTATCTATTAATGTTCCTTTTTATACAATTTTATAATCGTTTGTGTACATGCTTAGTGCAAAATGAGATATAATATAAATACAATTTCAGTACTTTTGCCAGCTTCTTTAAAATTATTTTGGAAAGCTATTTTTTCAATTACGCAGAAATTTTTTATATTTTCTAAAGAACATGATCAAAAGTATGCAAAACTTAAAATGTGAAAGTGAACATCAAAATAATTCCTTTCCTGTAAGAGATGGAAAATCTTTTTATTTTGAGAACAAGATTTTCTTTTTAAAGAAAATAGGCAACTTGCTATTGTGAGATAATAACAGCCATTTATAATCTAATTCTGACTTTGATCATTTCTTTAAAGGCAGTTGCTGTGTTAGTGAAGCGGCTGGTGACACTGGAAGTAGCGCTGTTGCTATGTGTGTAGAGTAATAGTGTAAAATGCAGTTGACCATCAAACTCATTTTGGTTTAAGTCTGCTTTCTCCTAAGTAAGGGCATGGTATGTTATTGGTAGTGTCAGCATTTAGATTCAGATTGCTTGGAAGCGCCAGACTTGCGCTGTTTTCTTCTGTCATCAGTGGCGGTAGGAGGGGAGAAAGTGGCCAACATGACAAATTGAGAGTTGAACAGAAAAGTGATTATAGAAACTCTTGGATAAAGAGTGTGGTCAGGGAGATTGAAAATAATTTGCTTAGCTGCTTCACTGAAAAAATGCTGGGCTGCAGTTCAGAAAACCTTCAGAGTGCAATCTGAAAGCATTAGTCTTGCAAAGGCATTAGGCTGGTTTTTTACACTTCATTATCAGGGCGATCATGCCACTAGCCTTTTGCTCTGACGCAACATAAGTTGTCATCCTTGTGGATGACACCGATGTAAAACAGTCCTGACAACGAAATAGAGGTAGAAAAATACAGTCAATACTGGTTTCTGGTTTTGTTTTAGGGTTAATTTAGTAGTTGAAAGCCCTAGAGTCTTTTCTGTAATGACTAGATAAAACACAGGTGACAGTGGTGTGCCATGACCTGGGTCTCAGGTTTAATATTTAATATGTTTTTTAATATTTCTATCAAAGATGTGGAAAACATTTAAAACCATTACTGATAAGTTAGAGGTAACAAACAGCTGGAGAAATAGATAAAACGGACACTTAGTCACTGATAAAGAGAAGACAGGTTCATTAACTGAGCTGGGTTCAGGCACACAGTATATTTTTCAGCATATCCAAATATAATTTTGTATCTTGAAATAATAAATGCGCACTATATTTCCATCTTTATTCCAAGAAGCAGTTATCCTTTAATGACAACACCCTCTTTCCCAAGAACAGGGAGTCGCAGTCATCTGTTGAAATGGGACTCATGTTGTTATGCTTTGGCCAAAAGGCCTCAAACATCCAAGAGCTGCAGTATGGAGGTTATATTATCTCCGTATTTGGTGTTGTTCTGAAAAAGGCTGGAATGCTGGTTCCAGATGGGTGTTCTTCAAGAAGGACTTTGAAAACTGGAGATGATTCAGGATAGGGGTGTAAGAATGATGAAGGAATTGGAAGTGTGCTGTATGGTGAAAGATTTAGAGCTCAGTCTGCTTAGTTTAGCAAAAGTGTGGTTAAGAGATCATTTGATCACAATCTTAATATATTCATGTGGGGAGCAGAAATGTGATAATAGATAGCTTCTTCATCTAGCAAACAGAGTAAAATAAGAAGTTGAAGTCAGTCAAATTAGTTTGGAAATAAGGTTCAAAATTTTAACAGGGAAGGCAGTTGAATACTGGAACAACTTACCAATAGCTGTGATGCATTTGCAAACACTGGAAATACCATAATGAAGCTTGTGTGTCTTTCTGAAAGACTCACTGTAGCTTAGGAACAAGTGTTAAATGTGAAGTAGGAATTGATGCAGGGGAACCTGTAATATTCAAGAATCGCAATACTCGCATCCTTCCTTGAAGTCCGGGACTCTATTTGCAGTGCAGTATAGTGGTTAATTTCTGTTCATTTTGATTCTGGTTTAACCATTAGGAGAATTTTTAAGGTATTTTTACATGGCACAATGTGGTGCAGGTATCCATGCTGACCCTGAATGAGCTAGGATGGGTACTAAAAGCACCAAAGCTATGCTAGCATGGTTTCCCACCAGGAGTGATATATAGTGCGTTTTAGCAGGGCTGAGATGCTTCTATGCAACACTTGGTGATCATAGCTGCTTGCTCGCTCTTAACAAGCTCCTACAGGCAAGGAATCCTTGAAGCCCTTGGGAATCACATGTAAAAATAAGGATTTCTCATACAGGAGAAGCAGGTTTCCAAAATGAAATTTTTTTCTTTTTTTTTGTTTTTCTTTATTGTTTACGTGGGTTCAATTTGAGAACAGATAAATTCATGCAAGAAAAGTTACCAGCTATTTAGAGCAAAATACCATATTGGACTCAGGAAACCTGTGATGTGAAAACAGTTGGAGACTGAGAAATAGTGAAGGAACACATTAAAGGCCCTATTCTTACTCTTTCCTAAACACCAAATTATCTTCATTGTGGAGACAGGATACTGGACTGCTAGATTATTGGTCTGATCCCATGTGGATTTTCTTATATGCTTTCTAGCAGTGTCTGTTTCATACTATTAAATTCTGAGAAACCAAACTTGTAGCTTTAATGATAGCTTGCAATGTTTCAAAGTGTGAACCTCTCAGAACAAATATATGCAAAAGAATCTTTGTTTAAAATAAAAGAGCATTCTCAAAAAAACCCCCCACCTTTAAAATTGATTAATTGTATGAGTTTTACCATAGCAACTTAAAACTGATTGTATCAGTTTTATCTTAGCTTAAAACCGGAGTGTCTGTTTTGTTCATTGAACTGTAGTTTTGATGTATTGGACAGATTTATAGTGCAGTTAATGCCTCTGCTCTTTAGATATGAGTTTCCAGTGCTGGCAAAAGAAATTCAAGAAATCAGCCTACGTAACTGTGGATTGCTTTCCAACTGTTGAAATGCCTTTTCCTGTCTTGTTTAGCTCTGAATGTTGTCAAACCACTTCATAGTACAGTATATGGATCATCTTGTTTATAGGCCTGTGAGTTGCCAGTACATCTGTGGATGAGCTACTTAGAGCCATTGATTGAGTCATTGCTAGAAAAGCAAAAGAATTAGAAAAGTGCTTGAATCAGAAGGAAAACTGTATAATTAAGGCATTGCCTTTATGCATTCTATTATGTAGACAACATGGACCAGCCCGAGTGGAGAATGTGCTGGTGTAGACATTAAATTGAAGATCACAGCATTAAGAAAGTCTGAGCTGATAGCACTGTCTTGGGCTTTTCCACTTGATGACGAATCGTACACCAGCAGTACGCTCTGTACTTACCTTAAAAATCAGACTGTAACTGTTCTTGAAAGATTAACATACACATTATTTTTATTTTTTTCTGATGTGCGTCTCTAGAAGTTCATGAAACTTTTTATGCACCTTATGAAATTATAAAACATGTGTTATGAAAAGTGAGCCTTTGCTGCTATATTTCTGCCCAAAGGTATCTGATATTGTTCGATTCTAGGCAATTTAGCATGTAGTTGCAATAAACTTCAAGATATTTGGGTGTGGTGAAGCTTTATACTCCCATCAGATTAAAAATATTTTGCTTTCATTGTTACGCTTCACAATGAACCCAGTTTGTTTTTTGATTAAAAGATGCTTAGATCACCTTCTGTATATATTATGCTATGTAATTATTTATAAAGTAGATCACATAAAAACTGCACAAACATTGAGATTTAAAATTAGAAAATGTTGCTTCTAATTGCCCTGTAAAACTTAAATAAGCAGCATTAATCCACGTGATTGTTTTCTTGCTAGAATTTTTATTTAACAGTTTTGCTTTCTGAATAGCTATAATTCCTGACTTTACCTAGGATCTGGTTGTGCAGAGATATGTATCAGTGAAGGATTTCTTTACATGTGTGTCTCTTAGTATTTTCAGGATCCAAGTTTTTACTGACTTCTTGTTAAAATCCTTATTCTCCTTCAGCAATGTTACAGTTTGCATTGATAGGGTAAATTCATACTCAATGGAATCAATTTTTATTCTTGATATTTGCTTAAAATGGAGTGGAAGATGTAAACACTTTTATAGTAAATATAAAACCATCCTATGAATTACTCAATTTAGACTTGTAGGATGATTTGTCTTTCAGTGAAAATGCAAGAGGGGAAAAGTAGCTACATTCTAACACTGCTAATAATGTCACATATTTCATATTTTCCACAAGTTGTACAAGTAAGAAATCACAAGAGGTGTAATTTGATTACATTTTTGGGGTTTGTTTTTCCTTTTCAGTCGGTGGTGAAGACTGGGCGATTGCTGATTAGCCATGAGGCTCCCTTGACAGGAGGATTTGCATCTGAAATCAGTTCCACAGTTCAGGTACACAGGTTATTTGTATTTAAGTGTTCTGCATGGCTGAATATGTTTACCTGTAGAAAGAATATTTATTACTACATGAAAAGTTGAGTTTTACATATTTTTTTAAGTTATTCTCTTTTACATTTTTATTAAATTTCCGTTTTGTGGATGCTTGCGTTACTTTATCTGAACAGCTGAGAAACTGTGTACCTACCAGGCACTGTGCATAGCATCTGCTAAGCTAGAAAATTTAACTTTCACTGAAAAGCAGGGAGGATGCGCTGCCAGATGCAAAGGAAAAAGCTTTATGTATAGTCTGTTTCTAATGTACTTTTTTTACCTTTCTCATATTTTCATCCCCAAAGCTTCTTAAAAATATATAAAATGTTGAAATCTGTCACAGAAAAAGCACCTAGGTCCAGTACAGTATAATGTGGCGTTACACATAGTGTTGAGACCTCATTAGGAAAGCAGTCTGCGAAAGTGGTTCATGTATAGTTGTGGTGATGCTCACACATGTGTAGAGCTTGTATGCACAGAACAGCTTTGAAAGACTGAGATGTACATCAGTATCAGTTGTCTGGAGCATTAGGCTTTAACTTCTTTGGAAGTCCTTTTGAGCTTTCTGACATGTTTTATATCTGTACTTGCATACAGATTTTCCCCTTGACTTGATTTCTTTCCTATGCACATCAGTGATACTGGTTTATAGAAACATCTAAACTAACTGTGTCCATCACTGTCTGGTTACTGTTTTCCAATTATTCTGTTCTTAGAGTAGTTATAATTATAGGACTAGAGAGAAATGGAATTCTAAAATTCACAAAATATAAACCATACAGGCAGTAGTTAAAGCTTGGGAATTAGCCTTTTTGTAGGAAGGAATAGAGTTAAGTCTTCTGGGAATGTAATTTTGAATTAAATATGCATAAGGAGTCAGAAAACTATGTTTCTTGATCTTTGTGATACAATTTCTTTTAAAGAGTATTAATTTTAATATAATTATATGAAGGTCATTAATTTTTTTTTCTACCAAAATTTTGTCTTCGTTAAGAACCAAATATTTATCATCCTTCTAAGCAATTAGTATTTGACCTCCCTTCTTTTACAGGTAGCCTTTTTGATTAAAATAGGTCTAATAAAGTCATAAGGTACTGCCAACCATGAGTGTAGAAAGTGATGATTTTTCTTAAATTCTTACAAAAATGTAAAATAAACTCAATCAAAAGAGCCTGTCTTTTGGTGTCTTGTGTTATTATTAACACTTGAGGAGAAAACTATTCTAAGCTGTGCAGCAATCTCATAATTTACTGGCATAACAAAGGAAAGCGTATGTGTTGGAGAAAAAAAGGAGTTGAAAAGAAAAAAAGCTTATCAGTAAATATTACTGGAAGAGCATGGGACGCTCAATATATTGCTGAAACTACAAAATGAGTTTTTAATCTCTTCAGACCTCCACTAAGAAAGGTACTTACCTGATCGATCCATCTTGGGCTTGTTTTTCATCAGAGGTGTATCTTGACAAATATAACTTACGTAGAAAACAAAGTTTAAAATGCTTTAATAAAGGGCTATTTATTTCTGTCAATATTGAAAGCAAATATTTGTTTCATGATAGTAGCTCATAATTTTATATTCATATTTTTTAGGAAACTAGTATTTTTATCTTGGTAAATATTAGTTAATTTATCACACATGCTACCTCAGAATAAATTGGAATATAACTCTTTGGCATTGAATTTATCCTTGGCAAGTTTCTTTCATATAAACTGGTTGACTTGAATCCATGTTATAACCATATTGTCATTAATCTTTGTATCCATTCTTGAAGATTTTATCATCCATACTAATTTTGATACCAGTTATTTTTAAGAATATTCATACTGCAAAAGAGAGTAGAATAATATTTACAAAGCATTACAACTTTTTAAAGAACAGTATTGCTTTAGGCATAATAAAGACCTTGCTTTTTCTATTCAGTTAAAACACTTGATCTCTAAACGATCAAGTTAAGTCCACATGTCTAATATCGCTGTGCTGTAAAAATAAAAGCGAAAAGTGAAATTCTCTTTTGCTGGATAGAGTACATACTGAGAATGCCAAAAATTTGAGATTGCAGTTGGCTTTAGTTTCCTCTTACACATGGAAGTAATAAGACTTCAATAAAGTGTGTCCAGTTGGATTAGATGGTTAGTTTCCATATTGTTATTCCATCCTTGCTGTGAGGTCTCTTGTCATAGAAATAAGGTGAATAAAAGTACATAGGTTATTTTAAAATTTAACTGTAACAAGCACTTCATAGTGATGTACACTTCAAGGAAAAGAGTACAAATGGAAAAGATGGCTTTCACTCATGAACTATAGGAGAAAACTATATTGAACAGTTTTCTTTTTGCATATGAGAGATTAAAAGCAGTGTTTGATGAGCGTATTGAATAAGATTTGTTGTCAAATACCAGAATATTTTAAAGGTGCACATTATTGCATTAAGTAGTCATTTACTCTGATTTCTCAAACATGTAAAACTAAGAACAGGATGAAGTGGTGTAGTTAAAACTCCATGTGATATGACTTTGCCCTTTGTACTGATGTTTCATATGTGATCTCAACGGGTATTCTGAAGTGAGCAGCAGATGCTAGGATAAATTCAACACAGGGTACAGTTAATACTTCATATTGATTATATTCTATATAAAAGCTTGCAAAACTGTCACGTTCAGCAGGGAGGGCACTAAACTTTTGCTTAAGGCATACGGTTGGAGCACAGTTTGAGAAGCCTTGGAGAAGGGCCCACTGAGACGTCACTTCCAAAATAATGAGGCATTGGGTGTGGAAATCATTACATTAATCACTTCCAAAATAGTGAGGCATTGGGTGTGGAAATCATCAGTACATTAATCCCTTATAATATAAAAGAATATAAATCCAGTATTTCTGTCCCTGTTTAAAAAAAAAAAAAAGAAAAGGGGGAAAAAAAAGAAAAAAAAAAAGAAACAGGATGTTTTCAAAGAGGGATGAGAGGGAGGAAAAGAGGAAACAGCAGTAGATTATGTTAAGTTGTGTGATAAAAAGCTCATCTCCACACACTCACGCACATGCAAAGGAGCCCAGAGGCACAGCGGCAGGCAGGGGAACCCCAATAACCCAGTCTGGGAAATGGAGCCCCTGACTCAGCTCCTGCCAGGGCTGTCCCCAGCCTCAGCCCCATGGGCCAGGATGGGGACACCCAGCACCAGGAGTCAGGGGCACTCTGGACCGCTCTGCAGACTGAGGGGGGTTGCTGCCTGCCAGCGTTTGGGACTTATTATGGGATACAGGGAGGAGCATTTTGGAATCATACAAGACTTATGGGATGTTTAGTGGAGGAACCAAAGGTGGGGAGAGGTGGGGACCAAGGTGGTTTGGGGAGGAATAGATATGGGAAAATTGAGAGATAAGGGGAAAAAAGGACTGGGTGCATATAAACAGGCTGGTTGGTATGACTGGCCATGCCCTGTGCCTGAGCAGCATGATGTGTCCTGTCTTCTCATTAAACTCCATTTCTAACTATTTTCCTGGGCGAGACTCTTTCTATTCTGTGTGCATGTGTGTGTATGGAGGTCTAAGTGCCAGCCACTGGAGTCAGAGCATGGGTCATGGGGGCCAGTGGGCCTGGGGTGCTGGACTGGCAGTGGGTGAGTGTGTTGGTATCTGTCACTAGCAAATACCAAGCTGGACTAGCTGGGTGTAGATTAAGTGAGCCAGGTATATATATATGTGTGTGTGTGTGTGTCTGAGAGTGAGCCAGCTGGAGGAATTGGCTACTGGAGGAACCAGGATGTCCAAGCGAGCTACTGGAGAGACCATGGGGTCTGGGGTCAGCTGAGAGACCCATTGGTGTGTGTCTGGCAGTGAGTGAGACAGCAAGGGAGATCGAGGATCCAGGGTAAGCTATGGGACAGACTGTGGTGTCGAAGCACAGTTACTGCAGGGATCTGCAGCATGTGTGTCTCTGTGTGGTGGTGTGTAAGCTGGGGTGGATGTCTGTCCCAGCAGCTGGAGTGGGACTGTGAGTAGGGGCTTGTGTGTGCAGGTGCCAGCAACTGGAGAGACTGAGGATCTTGGTCTTAGGAACTTATATCAGGGTAATGCAAGTGCATGTTGTATTATTCTGCCTTTCACTTTTGTTAATCTTGTAATCACTTTATTTTAATTAATTTGTAATGTTTCACCTTTTTACTGTTCCAGAGGTTGACCAACGTATATGTGCGTGGTTTCTCTAATTAAAGCAATGCTTCTGAAATGAGGTTAAGCTCTGATCCATGGCTGTCTTTCAGTAGTGCCCCTGTGGTAAAAAGCTACCTTACGGAGCAGCAGTTTACAATCCCACTTCCTCCTTACCATTCTTGTTTTAACAAAATGAAGACGATGGTGTGACACAATTTCAGAAAGCAGTGCAAGACTTAGTAGGGGACTATGAAACAATAGGTTCTACAAGGGATAATGAACTCAGTTGCATGAAGAACTAATCCTTGGTTTTAGAGTCTTTTATGCTTGCAACGGTTGGTAACCCTTTTATCAGATCTCTTTATTTGTAGCTGCTACTATGTCATCAGTGTTCCAATTTAAGTTGTGATGTGTTGCTTTTTTTTTTTTTGCAAATGAAGGGATTATTATTCTAGGTTGCTTTTAGTGGGGTGAACTTTTGAGTGTAGCTGTATTGATCTCTTTGTAGAAAGATGAGTTCCTTCTGAATGAAGCACTCCTGTTGAGCTTGCAGTGTAAAGAGGCAAAGGAATCCAAACATAAAGCTGTAATCCTGCAGTAACCAACCATCATCATTTGAAAGAGTGCTGTAGATAATAAAGGCTTTGGTTTCAGCAATGAGTAGTTATTGAAAGGCTCATGTAGAAGTAACTCAAAGGTGATCCTTTTTTCTTTAAGAAGTCATTACCATCATCTTCTCGTATTATTTCAAAATTACTTATCTTTTACTCTGCGACATAATGTATTAGAAAGCTAAACTTACACTAAAAGTCTGAATCTTATTGTGGTCTAAGTAACATATCAGATTTGAAGAGAATTCTCAGATTCTGTTTTAGGAAGGACTTAAATGAAACTTTTTTCTTTCCTCTAAAAGTAGGTGGCCTTTCAATATGAAATCTCAAACACTTATTTTGTTTGTACATAAACTATTAGAAGAGTGTGTTTGAAATTTGGGTATGGCTGAAAATTTCACAGCAATCTGAAGAATGCTGTCTGGTATTTCATTAAAAACATTTTGATTTATACAATTTTGAGAGCAATTTCATGTAAGTCTGAAACAAATAGCTTTTATTTTTAAAATTGAATTTTTAATAGTCAGCAATATAATATGCAGTTCTTGCCATTTGCTGGTTTTGTGTAGCTTCTGTGTATGATAGAACGTGTACATATTTTGAACATTAGAAGCTATTCTGCTTCATTTCTGGCACATTTGGGTCCAATAAATGGCAACTGCTTGACTGCAAGACTTTGTCAGCACTGAATTGGCATAGTACAATATGTAATGTTCTTTCTTGTTATTCCAGTCACCTTTCTTGTCCTTCTTTATCCAAACTCTTTTACAAAACCTATACTACTGTTCTGAGAAGTGAAGGCAATTTGGTAGAGAATATATTTAGAAATTGTAAATTGAAGAGAACAGAATTAAGATCACTGGGGAAATTTACAGGTTGTTGTTGAAGATATGTGCCTGCTGGGAAAGGATTAGGATGTGTGTACTGACTAGTGGCTTGATTTTTCATTTCCTGGTTTTTAGGGCTTGTACATCAAATGTGTTGTACCATTCCTGCTTTCTGTGGGACTAGATGGGGGAAGGTTGTGTCATAGTTACAATAATATGGTGGTTACTATTTTCTGATATGACTGAAATAAATGTAGGGAAATTAGCACATGCCATCTGACATTGATCTTACAGATACAGAAAATGTATGTCACAGGAAGGTCTTGGTGGTTCCTACCTGTTCTCTACAAATAATGGTTAAGTTACTGAAAAATAGAAAATGCTTACTAAATTTCAATGTTTTCATTTAAGGAATTTAAAATTTCATTTAGGAATTTTGATCTTTGTGTACATCAGTAACATTATAGCAGCATACACCATGAAAATGTATGCTGTTATTAAAATACAAGAAATTCACGTGGCTAAAGAAAGCTGCTAGCTGGCCTGGTATAGATCATTGCTGTCTATAAAATAACACGTCGGCACAGTGTTTTTTGTAGAGGGTTGCACAGATGTAAAAAGGAACATATTTTCTTCATTCTTGCAAGAACAGAGCAATTCTGGTTTAATTGTGGTTTTCTTAGTAGCGCAGTTTCTTTTCTCATTGCCTGGTAAGTACTTTGTCCCTGGGCTTCTGGCTGCGCCTTGTGAGGACCTGGGGAACAGGGGATATTGGGTCAGCTACCAAAGAAAGGTACAGGTGAACAGAGCTCAGTCCTCAGGAGTCCTTCCAGAGGACTCAGGGTGTTTCTCAGAGTTGCACAGGAGTTCCAGTCTTACAAAAGACTGACATTAATCAGGGGATAGGTCCCTGCAAATTCAATGAAATAACCTGTTTCTGAGGATTGAGTTATGGCATCTTATTTTTCCAATTGTTCAATTCTGTATCTAAAAATCGGATATAATAACCTTTGTCTGTTTGGACTGGTGGTGCTTTAGATTTCCTCCTGCTGCTGCAAAATAAGGCCTAGTCTCCAGTAAGCAGTGTAATTTTCTGCTGGTGTGTGACATTAGGAGAAACTATTAGATGAGCTATTTTTGTGAGAAGCATTTCAGGAAAAGGAAAAGTGGATATGTCTAGGAATGCTTTTCAAAGATGTAAGAGTTTCAAAGCAATTTTATTTTAAAGCAGGTTACCATAGAAAGAATTTGCCAAAACAAAAAAAAACTTGAACAACAACAACAAAAAATTTCAATTACTTCAGCAGTATGAAGATTTAAAGTACAATAGCCCTAAGTCTGATATTGGACAGGAACTGTCTTAAATAACTATTATTTTACAGAGTCCTAACAAAAATATTTCACCTTTCCAACAAAATGCTTTCAGAATGTTTGTACTGAGTAATTTTTCATACTATTGCATTATGTGTGTTCAGACCTTAAGATATTGAGATATTCCAAACAGTCCTATTATTTCAGTTTTCTCATGGGCTGAAGTTATTCCCAATGAAGCTGTGACAGTCCTCCGTGGATCTTTGTGGTGCTTTGAGGAAGTGATTGCGATGCAGTACTCCAAAATATTTGCAGACCAAGTTTGAGTTTCAGATTATGCATCTGTGTCTGTACTTAGTGCAACAGGAACCAATTAATGACTTGAAGTGGTCTGTGGGGTTTATTTTGAAATTATGGTGAGTTAACATCAAATCTTGTGCTGGTGCCACTTAAAATCTAATTTTAATGAACAGGCTGTAAACCCGTATTAAAGTCTGTCTTTATTGAAAGCAATGCTTGCAGTGTAATTATTTCA
This sequence comes from Balaeniceps rex, assembly GCA_013401315.1. Classification (NCBI taxonomy): domain Eukaryota; kingdom Metazoa; phylum Chordata; class Aves; order Pelecaniformes; family Balaenicipitidae; genus Balaeniceps; species Balaeniceps rex. The sequence goes on along the minus strand of VYZW01030351.1, from coordinate 35,775 downwards.
TTCTCACAATATGTGTTGAAGCAAATTGCCTTTTGAACTGGCCATTGATATATGTCTTAAGAAGTTGGAGGAGTTTGAGGTACAAATTGTTAGAACTACTTCATTTCTATAAATGAAGGAAATTTGAAATAATTCTCTATTTAGTTGAAGAAATAATAAAAGAAGACTCAAACGTGTTTTTCCAAGTTGATTAGAAAGATGTTTGAGCACAGGCCAACCTGGACAGCTTTTCATAGGACACAGACTTTTTTCACTGTTAAGTATCATTTCATGGAATGGTTAAACAAAGAGGCTCTGGACTAAATGTAACATGGATACCTAAGAAAAAGGCATGCTAAAACACGCAGGTACAGGAGTATGGTTGTTCAGCTGACATAAGAAAATTACTAAATCTGAATTCATGTTTCTTAACTTTGCTTTGACACAGTCAGAATAGGCAGTATTCTGGAAGAGATGAAAGATAGACACAATGTAGTCCTTCCCTTACTATCCTATTTAACTTTGTTTGCCACTTTCACTCTTTTAGCCCATCTAGCAGGAATCACAAACCATAAAAGCCTGGTTTTATAGATCACAACATCAGTTTCTGTCACTAGGAATATGATCTAGGAAATGCTGGTATAAAGTATAAAGAAAAGCTGGAATAAACACAGGGAAGTAAATTAAAGTTGGGCATAAAATGTATAATAATACCATAGAAAAAGAGCAGTGATTTGAAGGAAAAGAAAATCAAAACATACAGAAATAAGCCAGAATAATGGAAAAGAATAATGTTATTTCCTAAGTCAGGAGTTGGGAGTAGTAAGGGAAATATCATCAACATAAAGTTGTCATTCAGTGACTTGAGTCAAAAGTGTCTGTGAAAGGTGTATGAAGATGTTCCTTGTGTTCATAAAATATAAATATAGGCAGTTCAGCAACCCCCAATTTATGATGCAGCATGTACTACAAGCAGTTTTTGCTCTGCAAGTCTGAAGTCTTGCATAGTGTTGAATGTCATCAGCATATTTTGATAAGCAACTTAGAAAATAAAAGTGAATAGACAAAATGTTACAAACCCAAGATTTCTCAAAGGAAAAGCTGGTCATTCATCAATAAAAACTGAAGTTTATACACTAAAAAAATGTTAAAAAAGTAAGATTCACCAGTGATACTGAAAAGTTCAGTAAAATCAATATAAAAAATGATCTTTCATATTAGGAATTTGGCTTATGAATTTAATGTGAATCTTTTTTACTAATTATCAAACTAAGTTATTCTGTATCTTAAAGAGCTTTCTAAAGAGCTTGGATACAGCAATAAACATTTGAGATTTTCTGTTTTCTTTTGTAAATAGAAGAACAAGTTTTCTGCCTTGTACTCCACTGGGTGCTCCCTTCTAGACCTTTGCCCCTCATTGCTTGTGAGATTCGCTGCTACAGTGCCTGCACAGTACCTGGGGCTTGAGAGCCCAGCGGTAGGGATTTGGTGGTTGTGTTTGTCTGGCAGAGGTGGTATTTTTCTGAACCTGTATCACTTTCAAAAGGGAACCAAAATCCAACAAGCAATGAATGTTCTCAGGGTAGTGCCTGTATTTTCTCCACACCAACCTTTTGAGGCTAAAATTGTTCTGGATGTTACATCCTTATTATAGTTTGACTCACTGTGTGGAAGTATCTTAATTTTCAACTTGTTTCATGTTCTGATACCTATGACCCAGACAGAAGTCCTGTTTCGTAACTATAAGAAATGCAGCAAAGGATGAATGGACTTTTAAGAAGCTTTCTTTGATGTTATCATGTCATAAAGTCCAATTTGCTCATGAGACTTTATGCATGCTTATTTTATTTTTGGTGGACAGAGGGAGGAACAAATGTCTCATTTGTTCAAAATGAACAGAAAAATCATTATAATAGCAGCCTGTGTTATCAGTTCAGACTACAAGGGAGTGTTGTGTTCCTCTAAGTTGGAATAAATTCAGTACTGAGGAGAAAAAAATGGTTTAACGAATTGAATATAGCCAAATATTAAACAGGACACACAGTAATCTGTCTGTACTGTGTAAAACTCCCAAATACATTTCTTAAAATAAGCGAACAACCCCTAAACCCTAAAATAACATTCAAGTTGGAAAAGTAAGTGCTCAAAGATTGTGGTGGATTTTTATAAAATCTGCCCCAAACCGCACTTTCTAAAGTTGTAAACACAGAGTATTTACACGTCCAATTAGTCCAGTCTCCAGACACAACAAAAATCAAAATGTCTTATTCATCAGCAACTCAGCTTGAAATCTCTTCAGCTTCTGCAAAACACTTCATGAAAAGGTCCCTGCTGGACTGGGCACGCATGCTAAGAGATGTCCCAGCCGTGAGGTTGCTCATGCACACTCGCTCCTCTTGGTTTTGGGGACAGTCTCATTCCCTGCATGAGAGGGAACACAAACCAATGCCCCGGCTGCCCTGTCTGCAGGCAGTGTTTCAGCCAGCCACTCGTGGCACATCCTTCTGATGGCAGATGATTAACCCAAGCTTTAATCCCACTGGCGCTGATTTGGACATGGGTTTCTACATAGTGAGAGTGTGCCCTGCCTACTCGGCTTTGGATCTGTCCTGTCTAAAAATTGTGGATTGGAGTAAGCTTTTCCCGTGCACCATGGGAGTATCCTCACTGCTGGCAGGAGCTAAAGCTGGGTTGGTTTTTTTTTCTAGAGAGGTAGGGTCGAGAATGAGACAGGAGCTTGGCAATTTCCATAGGCACTGAAAGGAGAGGGACAGTAAGCAGTGCCTCATTAGGAGTCTTTAATAAGTGAGAGAACAAGGCCACCAGTAAGGTTTTGAGGAGCCATTCTCAGTGTATGAAAATAAACGCCTGCCCTCTTGGAGTATGCTACACACGCTGGCTTTGCTGCTGTGGGATCAGAGTTCACAGATGGAAAGGGTGGGTAGGATGACAGGCGTGTGCCAGTAAACAGCTTGTGGTGGATGGAGCAAGGAAAGCTCACGACAGCGGGCAACTTGAGGCTGCCTGCTTCTCCAGACAGACATTTGTGGTAGGCAGTACCCAGCAAGATCAGGCAATTTTTAGGAAAGCAGTCAACTGAGAAAAGAATATTTTTAAAGCTTGGCATTAACTTCTATGCTTTCTTTCTCCGCACCTTGAGTACTGTGTTCAGTTTTGGGCCCCTTAGTACAAGAAGGACATTGAGTTGCTGAGCGTGTCCAGAGAAGGGCAACGAAGCTGGTGAAGGGTCTGGAGAGCAAGTCTTATGAGGAGCGGCTGAGGGACCTGGGGTTGTTTAGCCTGGAGAAGAGGAGCTGAGGGGAGACCTTATCACTCTCTACAACTACCTGAAAGGAGGTTGTAGCGAGGTGGGTGTTGGTCTCTTCTCCCAAGTAGCAAATGATAGGACGAGAGGCAATGGCCTCAAGTTGCGCCAGGGGAGGTTTAGATTAGATATTAGGAAAAATTTCTTCACCGAAAGAGTTGTTAAGCATTGGAACAGGCTGCCCAGGGAAGTGGTTGAGTCACCATCCCTGGAGTATTTAAAAGACAGGGAGATGAGGTGCTTAGGGACATGGTTTAGTAGTGGACAGGTATGGTTGGACTCGATGATCTTAAAGGTCTTTTCCAACCAAATGATTCTATGATTCTATAGAGTTACTTATTTTCAAGTAACATATAGAATAAATGCTTTTGGCACTGAACCAAATAGCCCTCTCCTGTCCTTTTTCAGCTGTGCTCTCTGTTAGGCAGGGGGCAGCATTTCTTCCAGATGCATCAAACCCCATTTGGCTTCTCCTGTCTGAACTGGTTGTCCTATATTGGTGGGGTAGGCAAGCATGCAGCTGAGTACTTTTTCGTTTCTTATGTAAATTATTGAAGAGGCACAAGGAGTTTATCCCAGGACAATAAAAAGTGGTAAATTGGCAGAATACACTGAGAGTCGTTGTGGTTCAAAAGTTTTGGCTACTGAACAAGTTCAGTGTTGGATTCAACTTAATCAGTCGAGTATATAGTGTTAGGTGTGCTCTTAGTGGATTTACTGAGGACATTTTTTCTACGTTCTGATATTTAATTTGGCATGCAAATGTTCATATGCCTGAGGCTGAACTCCAGCATCATTGTCCTGCTGATGCATCCATGTTCATTCATTGTGATTTATAACTTTGAACAATATGTTTGGCCTTCCATACACTAATTTTGAAAAAGAACAAAAATATGGGCACTGAAGCAGAATTAAAATTTTCTCTTTGCTGTGCACTCCCCTCCGGTTTGCACGTTCATATGTTTAGCTGTTAGAGAAATCGTTCTCCTAGGGGAAGGAAATAGTTTGTGTTTATATTTACTCAAAGGTATAGTTTGCATTTTCAGGAATACTATTTTGATTCAAACAGCTTTGATTAGAACCATGTTGTGATTCTAACATTACATTTCTGATAGTGCATGGAGCTGATAGAAATGAGAAGCTTTTGCTTCAAATAGTGAGGAGGGCAAAAAACCTTCCATCAACTGCATATCCTGTGTTTTCTGGTCTGTGATGTGGTGATATTTTTCCATTTTTATCTCTAATACCATATTAGAGTTCAGTAACATCATCATTTTTAACTGATATGTAAACATAACTAATGATGATTTAGGAGGACACCAAAACTATGAACTTTCCTATAGCAATTATGGGTAAATGTTAAAGCTGTTACCAAGCAGGCCTTTATATTATACCATGTCAAATCACCAACTTGTTGCTTAATTCAAATTAATGTAAAAAAATCCCTTCTATTTTAATCAGCTTTACAGTGCTTTGAAACTCTGACTCTAGTCCGATAAAGATGATCTGTGGCAGGACTCTAGAATAAGGCAACCCTGCAACGTAATTACTAAGTCAAGGATATTTAACTTGTCTTCTGCTTGAAAACCTAATAATACTGTGTTTAACTTGCTTTATTTTGTTTGGCATTATCTTCTGAATGAGTTATGAGTCGCTTTAGAACTCAGAGTAAGTGAAGCTTTGAACAGCAATTTATGATGGCGTGCCCAGGAGTCCCCTGTAAAAGTGTGGTAATGACTTTTCTTCCCATTTCCAGTGCTTTAGAGCTATAAAAAATTTCTTGGGTGGTTGAAGTCACTCGACCTTTGGCATCGTTTCTCAAAACACTTCAATGGGATGCTAGAATCCTTTATTAGCCACAGGTATAGCAACTTAATATGTACTAAGCCAGGGTAAAGAATAATGTGGAGTTTTTTAGTTGCACTGTATGTCAGGTTTACTTCTTTGGAGCAGGCACTCAGTAGCTTGTCTTATTTACTTAAAAATTTACTTTACTTGGTTGAGGTTGTAAAGTGTTGATTCATGAAAGCATATTGTTCTGTTTTTTCCTGGCCTTTTGTATTTTGATATGGCCATTAGAAAAGGTCTGGCTAGACCATCAATTTAGAGCAACAGACATAGTTCAGAGTAGCATGACTGGAGAAGAGTGGTCTGTGGCATATAAAAATCTATGCAGAATAGAGGAAAAATTATAGTACAAAACAGGAAAATCTATGCTTGCATGTTAATGGCTCATTGAAGTTTTTAAAATACTATATATAAGGAACATTGCTTTTTTTTATTTTCCTATGGGTTTACTTTAATTAATACATAAAAGGCCTGTAAACCAGTGTGTATTTATTGATGTTTTATGTATGCACACAAGACCAAATTATTTCAGTTCCGTGCTGAATGTATTCATAGGAGAGGATGTAAAAAGAGCATCTTGAACTCTTCTGCGCTTCTGTGCCCTTCCAGAGTGCCGTGAATTTTATACTGTTGCTGTTGGCTACATTAAGATCTTTAATACAGAAGAGAAAATGGAGGCTGCAGTTTTACTGCCTTAAAAAAACTAGTCTAGCAGCTTCTGCTGTGTCCTTGGGAAGGGAATTGCCTGCTCTACCTGGGGACAGACACAGCTTGTCAGTGGCCAAGTGTCACCCTGGCTTAAAGTCTCAAATCTGGACATATGATTGTAGGATAAGTTATGACAGTGCTGAGTTTCCATGTGATAGTTTAGACAGGCACAGAGGAAGAAATTTTGGAATAGTCTTTTTTTGACCAATAGTCCTTTTGCATGTAAGCGGGCACATGTTCATCACTATCATGTAGGGACGTAGCAGTTAAAAAGCTACAAAAGCCATTAAAACCGATTAAGAATTCCTGAATAGCAGATGTAAACCCAGAATTAGTTTCTGAGAAAAAGAGAATTGCTAATTTCAGTCAGTGACATGAGAAGAATAACTAACAACGCTGGGAGGGAGCCCTGCATGTCCCTCTGTTCCTATGGCCTTATCTGCAAAGATGCTTTAGACTGCTAGAGAAAGTTCTATTATATACTGTAACACCAGCATAAGAGAATGAACATGAGTTACTATCCTAGTTGTAGATATGATTCATATGCTGTATATAGGCAGTGCCTGTGATGCTTTGTGTAGCTGTGCTGTGTTTGCTATCACAGTGGGATTTTGAAAGGCAGCTTTATTGAAAGAGCAATAGCAGTACAGGCATCTGTCTACATCCCACTGAATGTTTGTTACTGTTACCACGCTTAACAGTGAACATCGAAGCAGGAAACGAAGTTATAGGCACACATAGCGCAAATCATTCTACTGACAGTCATCTCACAAGGAGGAAAAATCGATGAAGATTTAACGTTAGACGTGACTGAGTCAGGAAGGAAGGTCTGCTTCCACTGTACCAAAGATTGAAGCAGTCATTTTATAAAACACACTTCAAAACTGAAAAAGTTTCTCTACAAAGAGCCAAAACCATCTTTTATTAATCTATATATGGAAGTTTCTGACTCTGGAAAAGTTGATCCATGTAGCTGGAATTGTTCCCAAGATACATTGGCTTGGAAATAATATTTTGCTCCCTGTCATCACTGAATAAGTGCCTTTTGTCTGTGTTATGGCAAGTGGAGTTCTGATCACCCAACTACGTTTTGCTGAAGCACTAAGCACGAACAAATGACTAGCAGTGCAGTAACTTTGATGTCCGAGGAGTGTAAGTATCCTCTTGGATGGAAGTCAGAAGCGGGGGGCAGAAACGTTTCGCTCTCTCCCATCATTGGGTGAAAAAGTACCATTTCTCCTGTACATTTTAAAGGAAGTGCTCTCCTAGATTCAGGGTATTGAAGATTAGGAAGGAATATAGACAAAATGTGGCGCTCTACTAAAGGTAGCATTAAAAAATACCTAACTCTTAGGCAGGGAGGTGGTAGGAAATGCAAGCTGCTGAGATTTCAGAGCCATTGTCTGGACACCGTATCCTCTCCCTCCCCACATGTCTCTGGCACTGCGGGCTTGGCTCTAAGTCACCGAGCATGAAAACCTAGGCCTGGGCGATGAAGTCAGTGGAATTAAGATTTCATTCTGAATGCCTCTTCTTTTTTTCATACTCCATTTCTTTTACAAGTCAGCATGTGGAAAGGATGGTTGGCCCCAAGTGTCACCTGTTAATTTTTTCTTTAACTGATTGCACGTGTGTAGAATTGGAAAGCTCCACTTCTTTACAGCAAAAACTACAGTGCTTTGCATTTTTGTACCTTCTTTTGTTTAACCGGTAACATTAGTTGTACTGCACACTGATGAATAATCTTGCAATAAGTAAATCTCTGAAAAGTGCAGTGGCTTTGAGCAAAGAAAATGCCAAGAAAGTACTCTAATATTACAGTGTTATGAATAATGTTATTGATATATTATAAAAAAAAAGGATGTCACTGTGCCTTCTAGAAAGGAAATGTCGTATGGTTTTGTTCTCTCTCGTTTTGTTGATTTCAGCAATATTGTATCAGAATCTTGTATGGCTTTGTATTTTCTATTACATGAATAACCAGAGCTTATTGTATATTAGGAGAGATAAATCTTAAGCTATATTAATCAAAATATTGTGCATTTTTGAGAGGACTCAAGTTTCCTCAACACAATGATTCAGTTCAAAATTGCACCCCTGCCACATCAAAAGGTAAAAGCAGCAGTAAAGAAGGAATCCTGGTTTTGAATTACATGCAGACAGTAGGATACTCATTATCCATTAGTCGTTCAAAAATGCACGTTAACTCTTAGAAGTGTGTCTTGCCTTGCTGGAAGTTATTCAAGGCAATGCAATGCATTTATGGACATCACGCAACCCTCTGAAAAATAGGCCACAGTTATGGTGGGTCTGTTGTGGAGAATCAGAAAAGGTCATTTTATTTTTTTAACCTTTGATTTTAAAAGTGATTTGTGAGACTATGCAGTTTTCCTTTTTTCAGTCCTTCTCCTACATAGCTTTCTTTTTAAAGGGGTCTGTTTTTTTTCTTTATATGGTACATGTAGTTAGACTAAGAAGCCTGTATTTGGTTACCTAAATATATGGCCTGACTCAAAAAACCCACATATGTCCTGAAGCTTACTGAAACATTCCTGCTGGCTTCTTTCTCTTAGAACCTCTCATTTCATGAAAAACAGGGTGATTATTTGGTATATGAAAAAGGTAATCTAAGTATCTCCCAGTTTTACTTGCAAAGTTGATATTCCATAAATCATCTGCTTAAGAAATAAGATAAAAAGGACATAATCACAGTGATACTATTTCACAGGAAAGTGCTGAAAGAAAAAGGAAAGAAGCATCACGACTTAATGCCAGTGACATTAGTAACTGGTATTAATCTATCTGTATTGAAATTTTCTGTTCAAGGGTAATTGAACCACTGAGATCAACAAGTCGTTAGTTAACTTTGGCAGAGCCAGCATTTCAAAACTCTATAAAGAAGCTTTTCTAGACTAACTGAAATCTTCAGCAAGGTACCTTTTGAGAGAGATTGGGTTTTTACATGGCGGCTTTGCACTCAGAACTGTGTGACTGAAAAGGAGTTAGGTTTTGTGTGCATATATGCCCATTTATTTACTGGTTTGAGAACATCTTTTAAATTTAGAGTGCTTTAGAAATAAGGCAATAAGAAATTGTGTTGTTTAAAAGATTCTCTTAATATGGATTGTAGTGTTGGGAGTATCTTATTTCTTCTGAGACAGCAGCACTCTCGTGGTTAACAGTGGTGTATTTCATAGTTTACAAGTTAAATGATCAAATTCGGCTTCCCAGAGACAGAGGTTGATACTTGGCTTGCACGTGTATTATGCTAATATGTACAGAAATCTATTATGCTAATATATTGAGAATTTCTTTTGAAGTAAGAATAAAATTAACATTTGGAATAAAAATTACTTTCCATTTCCTTCTCTCTGATTTATTTCCTCATCCGTGGGCTGAACTTGCCCCAGAGCAAGCATTGTTAATAGGTGGGATGGCTTGTGAAAAAGGACAGCTGAGAATTATGCCTGTGTTTCAGGCATCTTTCTATACTAAACTGAGTTTTCATATGTCAGGGATGTGCACTTTTTAATGACTTAACTTGTAGAAAGTTGTCTGACTTCTGTGATTATGTCAGTATGTAATTTTGGCCTCCTATGGTTAAAAACATTGCTTTTTCAGGAATTGATTTAGTTAAAAGATTCAGACATAATGGTCTCTACCATGCACATAACATTTGTTGGACAGTGGAATATCCGCTATGGTAAAATAATGCTTTCTCTGTTAAACTGATCATATATTTTGTATTTAATGTGTGCAAACAGTCTAATAAAAAGTAAGCAGAAATAATTAAAGCTCCACTCCAATCCCATGGTGAAGCTATTACTCATTATTGCTTCTTCTGAACACCACAACTAAATATGCTCTAGATGACATAATAAAATTAGCTGCTCATAATTTCAAGGAAAATACCACATATTGCTTTTAAAGTGGAATGTAGAATTATAGTGGTACATACTAGAGTTCTACTATGAAAACTGTTGAAACTCTTGCAGCCAAGCGACTTCATATTGCAAAAGTCAATTTCTGGTCTGAGTTGTGGTAGTACACGCTCCTATTTGAATTAAAGAAGGAAGAAAAATCTGCTATTGAAACTTGCATTCCAGTGCTAGTAAGTGATGCTATCTATGATCAGAACAAAATGTATTTCTAAGCATACAAACATGTGTTGCAAAAGAAAATCTCTTCACTAATCTGACTGCAGCCCCCTAGTTAAATAAAATTGCAGAATATCTTAAAACAGTTTTACAGTGTTAAATAAAATGGAGTTTTGGTTTGTTATTGAAGTTTACAGGCTACACAGTTTTATAATTACATAGGTAGTTTTTCTTTAATCAGCCCTTGAAATATTAATTGTGTCTATATTTTATACTATTAAAAATAACTCCTCCTCACTGACATTTAAAAATATTTTCTGAAAAAAAACCTCTTTGGTTGCATATGTTCCAGTGTTTTACTGTGGGATGTGGCTCTGTGTGCTGTTACGCCTGCTCTGAGTCATTAGCTGGGAGTTCTGCTAAAAATACGATGAAGATCACTTACACCTGTGGAAGTAATTCAGCTTTATCTGACTTGAAAAGCCCTTTGCAATATTAAAAACTTATTGCAAGTCTGCGATCCCAGTCCTCTATTTGCAAGCTAACAGGTATTGTGCCGGCTTCAGTCGGGAGGCCAGCACTCACTGCCTTACGAGTTGTCTGGCACTTTAAAAAGTCAGCGGAATGAGTGCTAATTATCAGATTTTGCCTAATGTGACTCTTAATCCAGTCCTGCTTCTGCAACAGTTAGGTTGAGTAGCACTGAGAGACATGTAAATAGTGCCAGTGGTTGCAGTGTTTCAAAACAAGACTGAAGTAAATTGTGAAATACGTAAGGGCCGATGTATAGGTTACTTCTATACTTGACTGAATGTGACAGCACTAATACCACAGCCAGGATCGCGGTGAAAGTACGCTCTTAAAACGCCGCTCTGAAACAATCAGGGAGAATGGCTGAAAAGCTCTGAAGGCGTGGGATAACATTAGGAAAGCCTGTTGTTTCATGGTTTACTGGATGTACAGATTGTTTTGCTCACGGCAAGCTATTGAGTTGCGGTGGCCGAGTTAAACGTACATACGTTTCCTTTACTTCCCTGTCATCACAAGGGAGGAATGCCTCTTCAAATAGCTTATTATTAAACTATAAAAAGTTTATTCAATCCATGTGTAACACAGCCATAGGGAATGATACTTCTGTATCTAATCTATCTAGTATCTAGTATCAGAATGATACTTCCTGAAAGTACAACCTGAACAGCCGCAAATGACAGGACAAAAAAGGTTGTTCAAAGTATCAAACAACCCCAAACCCTTCTTCTGTCAGAACTAAAATCTCCTCTGGTACAAATCCATTGGCTAGAATGGAGTCATGCTGGGTATTAAGCTTACAAATGTGTTAACCTGAATAGATCATAACAGCATCATTTTGAACAAAAACCAAAGGTGGTATCTTCTCCCTCCCCCCCTTTGATATTTGTTGAGGGCTAGAATGAAACCCCTTGTGGGTTTTTTTTGTTTTTGTTTTTTTTTTTTTAAGAACTGTCATTTACACCCACTTCAAATGCTGGAGCCTTAACAATTTTCTTGGAAATGGCTGCATTGTGCAATAGCTTTTTTCCTTGTAACTGACAGTTTATGCAAAGGCATAAAGGCAAATTCATGGCTGTATTCCAGGCAGTCCCACTGCTTAAGAGTCTTAGACATTCATCATTGCTTTCCCCAGTCAGTTGCAAAATTTTCTAATCTGTGTTCTCTTTTAATTTTGCCATAATTTATTAGCAGTAAGTATATTAAAAACACAAAGCAGTTGAGGAAGATAGCTGATATAAAGAGTTTTCAAATTACTATTGATTTTGGCTTTACAGCTGAAGTGATTAAAAGCAATCATATTGCAACATGCCTTTTTTCTCTTCTGAATGAAGTGGCAATGTTTGTGCTTTCTGGAACCTTAGGGTACACAAATCAGAAGGAAAAAGAATAGAGAAATATGGCTGCAGATTTTACTGGCAATTTTCAAGTTTGAAAATAAACAGTGAAATAAATATTGTTTTGATGTGCTTCAAGATGGAAACTCCCCTTAATTTTTTTTAACTGTAAAAAGATTCCTCATTTTTTTGTGAAGGTTTTGTTCTTCCCAAGATTTAAAGCTGGATTAAGTCATGTGAGTGGTGCTGAACTGCTGGTATCCATTGATCATAGAAAATCATGACAGTCATTGCATTAAGCTGCATATAGGTGATTTTTTTTCCCTGTACATTTTGACAAAACTTTTTTTAGATAACACGAAATAATAGGAAACCCTATTTTTTTGGAAGAAGCATGCTGCCTTCATATTGTTCTCTTATTATCATGCTTGCAAAAAATACACATTTAGTGTAGCCATTCTGCTACAGAGTCATGTCTGTGTTCGGTGCTAAAGATCACATTGAATTATTCCTATATAGTTTCTCTGGGGCTGAAAAGGGCTCATGCTAATGCTTCCTCAGGCTACTGAAGAAACAAATGGACCGTTGAACCATATTCTCCACTTTCTCATCCGTACTTGGGAACGTGAGCTGCGGCTCTCAAGATCATTAACAGATCTCGGGGATAATTTCACAGCCATGGCCACTCTTCCTTCCATTTTTACGTGCCTTGGGGATGGACATGAGAGGCAAATAAGGGCTCTTTATTAGCAGAGAAATGCATCATCTTGTATTCTGTGTTTATGGGTTTTAAATTAACATACATTGAAATTCAAGGGTGTTATGTCTGCAGAAGGCATGAATGTTTGCTACCTCTGTCATGCGACACCAGGGACTGTGCCTGCCATAGCGAAGAGTGTTAATTAGGGAAAGCAGGGCACCGAGGGCTTAGAACTATTTCAGTTCTCACGGTAAATCCATATCTGTTATTTTAGAAAGATTTCAAATCGTAAAAGCTTTTTGCAAAAGGTTGCCCAGTGTCTAATAACCCTACAATACTGATGTCAGCGACTACGCAAGCAGGCTTTCTAGTTTACTTTGCACTTCCCCATATACAATGCAAACAGATAGCTAATGACTGGGTAAATACAATGCGAATGTACTTTGTGCACTGTGTGTTCTGAGCTTGAGTGTTTTGGTCTTTATTTTGTTTGCCTATTTTTGTATTCTTTCACAAGCACATTTTGTAATGATGGAATATTACAGAGTTCCCAGTACAGTACAGAGGAATAACACAAGGAATGTATTGTGCTCACTCTTTTTAAATCTGAAATCCTTGCCAATGCCAATTATTTTTGGCTTTTATTCTTTTGAACTAATATAGTATGAACAGGGGTTATGTGTTAGGATTCTCTAGCACAAGAGTGTTCCTTCAAAGCAAAAAAAAAAGTCAGACAAAAATGTATGTCAGACTTCGGCGTATCCATTTTCTTTTCCTACCTTTTTTACCTATTTTTTTAAATGAAACTCCATTAAAAGTTTAAATGTACAAAAGAAATGACAGTGAGAGCTGAGGAAAAAGTCATTAGCTGAAAACTACTCCTAGTTGTAGTATTAACCCATGAGGATTACAGTTGAGTCATGTAAGGAATACGATTTACAAAACCATGAAAGAAAGACACTGAAAGCAAAGTCTTTAAAACCAGGCTGATCTTGGACTTACTAACACAGCACAGTATGCCATTTGCTGCCTTTGCTGGAAGTGCCTGCTGCTGCCTGATGTGCAGCTCGTTGCCCAGCAGGATTCCCAGCTTCTTTTCTGCAGAGCTGCTTTCCAGCTGGCTGCACCCAGCTTGCACTGGTGCACAGGGTGCTTGGAGCCTGGGTGCAGGACTTCTTGTGCTTCATGAGGTGCCTGTCAGTGTTTCTCTGTCTGCTGAGGTGCCACTGAATAGCTGCTCCACCTTCCAGTTTATCAGTCCTTTCCCCCTAGTTTGGTGTCACCTGCTATCTTGCGGGAGTGTGCTTCATCCCATTGTCAAGATTGTTAATAAAGGTGTTGATGAATGTTGATCCCTGAGGAACACGTCTGTTAACTAGCTGCCAGTTGGATTTTGTCCTGCTAATCACCACCCTTTTAGCCTGACTGATCCAGCCAGTTTTCCACCCAAGCTTGCTTTTTCAACCTGTGTTTCACCAGCTTGGCTAAAGGGTGAGGGGAGGCTCATGGGAGGCTGTTGATAACCTTGCTAAAGTCCTGGTAAAACAATATCTGCTGTTCTCCCCTTGTCCATTAAGTGTGACATCTCATCTTAGGAGGCAATCGGGTTGATCAGGCAAGATTTGCCCTTGTTCAATTCATGTTGGCCATTCCCAAACAACTTGTGGTCCTTGGTGTTCTTGGACATGGCATCGAAGATGGCTTGCTCCATCTTTCTAGGAACTTGACATTAGGCTGACTGGCTTAAAGTTGCAGAATCACATTTCTGTAGATCCTGCTTCTTGCCCTGTCTAAAAATGTGAATTATTTATCTTGCTATGCAGTCGCGTCCCTACTGTGTCTTGTTCCTGCAATCATACTGGATTTGAGGAAGAAATCAGCTATTATAAATCATTCTCTGGTCCCGGAGAGTCCCTCTAAGCAAAAAAAAATCAACCTTGTATCATCCACCTGATCTACTTTAAAGGTCTTGCTGGGTTTTGTTTATGCAGTACCCAGTGGCCTGAATGGAATGGATTGGCAGAAGTGCATTGGCTAGTCTGTTCTTACATAATTAATTTTCCTAATTAATTTAGAATATTATGGTGGAAAGAAAGGAAAACTAATGGTAGCATTTCTGCAAAAAAACTCATAGTGCCTAGCAGTTGTTGTGTCAATATGAAAGGCTACAGTGACCATCTGAGACCGGAATGCTTTTGCTAGATATTGTGTTAACATCTCTCACTGCCTAAATGACCTCTCTTCTGGTCTGTCAAGCCCAGTCATCATCAAACAGGATAATTTGGGTTTTGTTTGAACATTCTCCTGACATACTTATCTTTAAGGTTCAAGCAGTGATACTTTGAGATATTAGGAAAAGATAAGCCAAATGAATATTTTCTTGTTTTTGAGAGAAGGAAGGTATTTATTTTGGAATTCTGGTAGGCTCCGTGTCCCAAAGGGATGAATGGTCTTCAGCATCAGATTTCTCTGAAGGTTTTTTGCATTGCATTCCTTCGCAACAGCTGGAATTGGCCTCAGAAAGTGGACAAATGGAACAGTTCTCTGAAGAAAATTTGGAAAATTTTCTCTCCTAGATTCCTGTTTTGTATATTGCTGTCTGATTTAGATAAAACTGAACTTTAGTTTGGAAAGTTTGGAAGCCCGTGATGTCCTTGTGAGGGAATAATTCACATCACAAGTGTAGTGTTGCAGCCTGGGTGTTCATCTGTTATCTGGAATTACTTGTACATATTTCTCCTGATCAGTTCCTTCATGCTGAATGAACCTTGGCTGCAGTTGACAAACAACTTTCACTTTGTCTCTTGCTTTTTGGTGTCAAATAGTTTCTGTGGAGTTTTAGTGTTTGAATCCATTTTATATTTGGGATTACTGGAAGCAATCTGGGTGAAATATGATTGCTTGTTCTTTATGGGGCGATGGACTAGATGTTCTGAAGAACACTTCAGATCTCCACGCTATCAAGTCATATGGCCGTGTTACATAATTAAAAATTTGCTTTTATTTTGTTTTCTTACTCTTTGTTTTTAATGTACCTTTCTTATTTTTGTTTTTGCCTTTTCTCAAATTCAGCACTATTCACTTCTTTTAGCAGCTCTTTCAAATGTTCTTGGAAGGAAAGCAATCATATGGTCTCATTTACAAGAAAATATTTTAAAATGATCTAAGGAAATCTTATAATGGTAAACTGATTTGTTTTTAACTCAGGCCATAAAAAAATAATTAGAGAAGCATTTTGAAGCTGCAACTAAACCTGTTATTGTCTTAAGATGAATTGCAGAGTAAGCAAGTGCACTCCATGAGGGATTTTGCAGAATGCAGCACAAAATGTTTCTGGAAGTCACAGAGGTGCTGTGACTTAGAATGCAGGATATGTCCCCTAAATAAACCTTGGCCGTATCAGCAAGCAGCTAACTGGTCTTGCTGAGGATGCTGCTTTAGGTGGGTGATCATCAACAATTATTGTGTAGTTGTATTGAATTACTGTATAACTGAGCTCCACTGCTCATGTAATTCACCTCCACTCGGCATCAATGTAATCAATAAAAATGTCAACAATTCAAAATAAGTTCTTTAAACTTTCAGTTGTACAAAGCATATATATATGAACAACTTGCAGTGATAACAACTTGCAGTGATAACAACATATGATCTTTATAGTTCAGCTCAGGGATGTGTTGATGTGACTGGTGTATCCGCCCATTTTGCATTACTTAAAAAATGGAAATAAAATTGTTTAATACCATTCAAAGCAAATGTTGAATTGATTACATTTGTGAATATTTTATATTCATATGCTACATATATCTATGCTTGAATGTGAATGTTCTCCAAAGGCAAACGTGCTGCTCCTGTAATTGAATATTAGCTGATAGTTTAAAGCTGTATTGTGGATAGTCAGTTTCTTAATACAAAGTACTTTGTCAGAGTTTTAAGCAATTAAGGTCAGATTTGTCTCGTCTAATTTTTTTTATAGCAGATGAAACAGACTTTTACAGAGAATAGCTGACCCTTTTCTAAAATAGATTGACATATGCAGAGGGTGTATAATCTCTGATGTGTCTTATATTTCCTATCTAAAGATCTCTGATGCTAGGTTAGTTAAGATGCCTGACTTAAGCTGAAGTTAGGGAGAAGTTCCACCTTGAGAGGGGAGAAATAACAGATAGCTGAAGTAAACAAACAGCACAGAACAAACCACATCATTCACAAAAGGTGATTTACGAATTCCATGTCTGGTAAGAATTACATGCTGAAAATCTCAAATTTTGAGTAAGAAGTGCTAATGTCATCTATTCAGACAATTCATAAACATTTAAAAACCAGCACATTGTTTTCAGAATTATTTTGCTCAGATTTATTGTTGAAAGGAGACATGGTAATAGTGAATTATTTGTAATTAGCATTTGGAGACACTCAGGTTTCTCAATTTAGAGTCAAACAATTTATCTCCAGAGTAGACATTCATTGCCAAATAAAGGAGTACTATTGCACTATTTCAAAGGACAGTTGTGTACTTAGGATACTCTCAATATTTTTAATAAGGTAAAGAATGCATTTAGAACTGAGATTAACATGCTTATCTCTGAAGGCCAGGTGTGGAGGAGATTAGCTTGTAGAGGCGATTAAGAATTTTGCACTGAGGGCAATATCTAATAGTATGATATGAGCTGTAATGTGAGAAACCTGTTAATAAAATGCAAATGAAGCAGAAGGAGCAGCTACCTGTTAAATATATATACCTTTGAATATATATACACCTTTGAATATATCTATGTACCTCTAGATTGCTATAAAATAAGGACTCACAGTTATAAATTTCGGAGGGAAAATGCTCTCACATATGATTAGTGTGTGAATAGGTATTTATGGGACCAAAACCCAATCAAAATTACTATTTAATCTACTATAGCATCTTCAACAAAGTTACATCCTGCATGACCTAGCAAGACATAGTTTCCTAAGTATCTAGAAGCCTTAGCTTTATATGCTTACAGCTCACTGGCTTGTAGGAGTGCCTTGCAATGGTGTCTGTGAAAGGGAGGAATTAAAGGCTAAAGATAAACTTCTTTTCTGAAGATGACTGCAAAAACAGCCCCTTACCCTATAACAGCAAATATTCAGTGGGAAGTTTGTAAGTGAAATCAAACTAAATTTTCAAATCCCAGTAAATTATTCTCACAGAAGGGATAGCGTACCCTTTCAAACATTACTTGCTTGATGAATGACAGTTTTGAAATCATTCACGAAGAATAAGCAGTAGTGTTTTACACAATGCAGCTGAGAAATGTGGGGATTAAAAGTTTTTTAAAATGAATTAAATAATAATTCTCTCAGAAATTATAATACAAGAAGTTGAAATAGGTATGTCAAAAATATGACTGGTTTAGTGTAATGCTATAGACAAAATGACACTTTACCAAATGAAAGTAAGCAGCTACTGCTTGAAATCTTTACATATTAGTAAGAAATGCATTAACAACATGAGCTTGATCAGTCTGGTACATTTGCCAGATGCCTGAGTTTTCAGATATCCTGAAACAGTGACTGAGAAATCTGAATTTCTATGCAAAGCAATTACTCTATTTCTAATTCTCTCACTAATATTACTGGAAAGAAATAGTATTGGGGTTGAGAATGGAATCCAAAAGGAGAACTGAGTTCAGGGGAACTCAGGAGTGTTTGCAAAGTTCAGAATTCATAAGGAGTAAAAGGAGGGGACACACAATCAAGTTGATAGTCTTGAAAAGGAAAGATGACATTAATTCTGGAGGACAAGCATATGAAGCATAACAAAATAAGTTAAGTGTGACTGAAGCTATAATATAAAACTGGCTCTGCCCTTGACTTACTAGCTTTGGTAATTACATACATAAAAATATTCACATATTGTATTTAAAAATGGAAGAGGACTATATCAGGAAAATATATTCTATTGTTGAGATGTATTCTTTCATGGCAGTTAGGCTTTTTCACAAATATTTTGTTATGGAGAGTTGTTTCATATGCTTATAATTGTTTAATTATTTTGACACTTTTCTGGACTTTCAAAATTTTTTTTTCTTCATTGAGAAACAGAATTTCTGGAGAATAAGATTAAGAATAGAAAATACTTGATTAAAACTGTAAAAGCTGTTCTTAATTTTTTGCTCAGGTTCATAAGATCCATATTGCTATGTGTGTGCCAGATTTTACAAGTGAGCTGTATTCAACAGACTTAAGAATGATCTTTTGTATCTGAATTTTTGAAAATCAAGATATGTGCAATAATTCGCTCTGCAATTGCTGTTAGTACTTTGATTTGATCATGTACTGTAGCCTCAAACTACTCAGTTTGCTGGAAAAGCTGATGCAGACTTAGCAGAGCAAAATGTTCGAGCCGGTTGGAACCGCTGACGGTTTCGATTCCGTAGCTGGGAAATGGTGAGCGACCCATTACTCATGTTTCTCCTGTGAGTCTTCACCCTTGACTATTATGGAGAGGAAATTTTTTGTCAGCTCAGGAGTGCTAAATATTTATAGCAAGAGAGTTGAAAACTAGGATTTTCAGCTGCAAAACTTGCGTCTTTATGTTTTAAACTGAGTGAGGCCAGAGCTGTTAATCCAAGATGGGCTCACTTATTTCATCTAGGCACTGAGTGATGCCATAAAATGGTGAAGTACTGGAGCCGGCGTCTGACGCTAGAGAAGTGGGAAAAGATTTGATCTTCGATATAAACCAAATTAGTTAAAGACACTGCTGTGCAGATAAACATGCTGATAGTCAAGTGTGTTACAGTGGTATAAACTGTTGAACATTTCAATACCACAAAAGTATTTTTATCCTTTCCTCTTATGCTGTAGTGCTTTTTGGCATGTGGGAGTTTTTAGTACTGGTTCTTTGCAGTTCTTTGGCTAGACAGTTTTTAGCTATTCCTCAGTGGCTCTCTTGATTTAAGACATGCTCTACGGTGACATCTACCAGCATGTATTGATTTATTGCACTGTATGAAAAATAATGATATCACTTTACTATGTAAGCAACCGTCGGGATGACCAGGGCTTGTGGTAGTTGTGTACGCTCTGTATGTAGTTCTGTATGTTCTTTATGGCTTCAATAACTTAAATTTGGTGTTGATAATTTTTTTATAAAAATGGGACTTAATTTTTGATTTAATTGTTGCTTGACTGGACAATTGCCTGTGCCAGATTAACTGAAGGGGCTGGGAAGTTTTGCTGCCATAAGCTCACTCTGCAGTTGCAAAGCAGAAGTCTCGGTCATGCGGAGCTCCCAGGGACTGCCTTGCCCCTGCGGGGGGGCCTGTCTTCTCCCTCTAAATTGTGAGGAGGTTTCAGACAACCAGCTTAAACCAGATGCTGGCTCTAAAATAGCCAACTGAGGTTAGAAACTGCCCACTCTAATGGACCAATTTCAGACATTTTGTTGACGAAACAGTTTTAAATTAAATATTTTACTGTCCAAAATGCATTTCGAAATTCTTTCAGGTAATACTCAGCTGCGGTTGCTGCCATTTCCCTCTGGGTAATACAGTAACATAACTTTATTCAGCGGCTTCTGAGTAACAACAGCTGCTTTTAGGTGTCTTAAACCTACCAAACTGGGGGTGCAGTGCTTGCTTTGTGACTTCAGGGACTGAATTGTGCCGCCGCAGATTGGTCAGAGGGTGGTCGCTGTGCCACCCCTGCATGCTCAGTGGAGAGGAGGCGTCTGTCCCCTCGGAGAAGTGGGAGATGCTCCCTCAGCCGTTCCACGCTGGGGAGCTTTGCCAGTCACCGCAGTGGTGCAGTTTGTTCTTGAAATGTGTCCTGAACAAGGTGGAAGGTTTGGGTCGGCAAGTTGCTTGCCTAGAGAATTTGTAGAAGGTGTTTGCCACTTAAATTCAGAAATAAATGTGGAAGAGGGCAGGCAAAATTGATTTTATTGAAGCAAACTTGTGATGAATGGAACACGCTACTGTCGCTTTTCTCAGGGGCTTACTTCCAGACCAGCGGTCGAAGCAGACCATTTGCTATATTCGAATCAATTGAATTACAATAAGTATAAAGCAAAATCAGTTGTCTTAGCTTTTACAGTTTTTGACCATATATCACAGAAATATGAATATTTGACAATGTGGATGCCAATCTTTCTGTATGGCCAAAATACCCATGGACTTGAACTGGAGTCCTGCCCAAGGACACAAAAACCAAACCGGAGAGTTGTTTTACAAATGAAACGTTTCTTCCTTTAAATCCACAGTTATTGGGCTGTAACATGTTCGATCAGGAGAATAAGTAAAAATAAGACAGTTTTTAGTGCATTAACATGTTTTGTACTGTTTCTTTCATAAAAAAATTCAGACCTAGCCCTTTGTGGTGTTTACTGCTGTCATCTCTGAGGTGTGAGAGGTTTAAGTAAACATGGAAAGCATTCCGCAGCTCACAGGACTGGAGTTGTTAATCTCTATGCAATGTTAACCTTTTTTTGACAATTTTGAGCCAGCCCTTCTCTTTATATAGTAGAAAGAATTCAGAATGGTAATTAGTGAAAGTAAGAATGAAAGAATTCAGGGTGTCTTTCTATATAAATATTAGTAATAATTATGAAATATATTCCAGAGAAAATGTATGATTTTGTTATTACCTCAGATAGTATATTTCTTTGCATAACTTGACACTAAAAGATAATAAATTACCTCTAATTCTCTTTATGTATACACCAAGCATATTTGGAAAATATCAGCATTTCAAATAAGTATTTTTAAAGCTTTATTTTCTATAAACACAGCATAAGATGATTGCAATTTGAGTTAATTGCTTCCATGTGCTCTGATTTGTAGTAGCCCTACAGCTTTAAAATCTGAAAGCCATTCTCATGCCTATTGATATGGAACATAAATACAGAACTTAAATACAAGACTGTAATTTTAAATACATTCTTTCTATACTAAATTGATCTGTTTATCATTTATTACTTTTTAACAGATTATTAACTTTAATTCTAAAGATCATAAAAATGTTGAACATATTATTAGTATTAGCTGTTCAGAAAAAAACACAATTTTTTATTTTAAAAACCCACTGATCAGTACAGTGTAAACCTGAAACCTAAGTTTTCCATATGTAAAAATCATGATATTAATTATGGTATTGTATCTGGAACTTTGTATGTTTAATTTTTTTATTTTTTAAAATTTTTTTTTTACAGCTAAAGTAAAAATTTTCCTTTCTACAGCTGTTCATAGGTTTTACAGTCAAGAACAGTTTTGAATAATACAACGGAAACTTCATGGGGCTACATTTCTACTTTTGCCAAATAATGTAATTAATTCAGTGCAAAAAATACATTAGGGTATAATATTATAATTATAAAAATACACAAACTGTAAAATGAAGTGCAGTCATCTTATTTTGAAACAATTTTCTGAATGTGAATCGTCTGTTAGCTGAAGCTGAAACACAAGTCTAGTTCTATGTGCTTTATAATCTGATCTCAGTGTATAAATCTTAGGAGAAACATAAACATATGTGTAAATGCATTGTTTTAACATTCAATTTTTATAATATAATTGCCTTGAATCATGAAACCTCAGACCTAAGATGTTCCATCAGGGAGGCAGAAATACTGGTAACAGTGAAATCCAAAAAGCATACAAGAAACAGCTTTTGGGTTTATGAGTCCAAAGACAACTCACGTGGTGTTCCTGCAAAAACTTAAGGGGAAAAAAAAACCAGCAGAAAAACCCACTCCTTAAATCCCGCATTATAATGTGAAAGCTCCATGCTTTTGTTGGACAGCTGAGATGGATGAATCCTAAAGTATTTTGAGATTGGCTGCTGCTCTGAATACAGTCAAACTTACACTGTTCAGCACTGTCACAGAAAAGAAGTTATCTGCAAGCCCAAGTTTCAGTAATTAAATCCTGGAAGGCCCCTTGGGTGGCTAGCATTGACTGGTGTTATTCAAGAGAAACAAGCATCGCATTTCATTTATGAAATACTCGAGTAGGAATATAATGTATCTGTCTCTTTGCCTAACATAGTTTCAATATTTTTCTTTAAGACGAACTGTAAAAGGTGTACAGACTCTTATATTTGAATGTGTCTGTAAGTCATGGCTAGATCCAAGGCAATAATGGTAGGGAAAGAAGACGACAGATGAAAATCACCAAGGACCTGGAGGAGGAATGACCATCCAATTCCACTGCTTTGAGGCTGCTAGTATTTAGTCCCTGCAAACCTATTATTTCAATGAGGCAGGAAGCTAATTACATGCAACGCTTTCATCCTTTAGCAAAAAAAGATAAAGTGCCTCTATTTTAGGGCTGGCTGTGGAGTTTTGGACAAAATATTGTTCTGTCAGAAAATGCCAGTGTCAAATCTTTTTGCAGTTTTACCAGGTGGTTTGTCAGGGAGTAGTTCCGTCATTCCAGGTGGAATTTCTGACAAACTTGATGTTTTTGACTGCAAGTTTGAGTTTCTTCCTTGGGCCGTTTCTCTGTTCTGCGTTCGCAGCCATAGGATAAAATGTATGTATGAGGAGGAACAGGATTTCAGGAGCTGCCATCCCTAAGGTGAGCACCCTGGCCACAGGGCAGAAGTGTCGTACTTGTGCTCCCTTCTTTGCTGTTCGGTGGCACTGCTGCTTTTGGGGTGCCAGAAGGAGAACGCTCCTCTTTCCAATTTTACCCCTCTCTGTAGATAGTTACTAGGGTGGTTCTGTATTCATGTGAGTGCTTAAAAAATTAGTCTTTCTGTAGTGAATAGGGTGGTCTTTCTTGTTTGTTTATTTTTTATTTGTTTGTTGCAGA
Source organism: Balaeniceps rex (assembly GCA_013401315.1). Classification (NCBI taxonomy): domain Eukaryota; kingdom Metazoa; phylum Chordata; class Aves; order Pelecaniformes; family Balaenicipitidae; genus Balaeniceps; species Balaeniceps rex. The sequence continues at coordinate 12,463 of VYZW01030351.1, read as the reverse complement.
ATAGCTGCAGCTACCCTACCTGGGGATTAGGTTCCAAACGTCAGATTCTTGCTGGCCTGGCCACCACCAAGCAACCTTGAACAAAGGTATCTGTGAACTACTTTCTGGTGTTAATGCAGCGCCATTCACTGGCCTTACGCAGAGCACAACTCCCTATCAGATTTGGGCTGCAAAGGGTTTAGGTTGTGGATTCTGAGCAGGATCAGGCGTGGGACAGGGAGAGCGCTGCTAAAATGGGAATGGTTCTTTGACCACGGAGAAGCAGAGCGTTCAGTCACGGCACAACCTCTAACGCAGGCAACACGCAGGCATCTCAGACATGCCGGGTGCTCTGGAGATGGGGAATCTGTGTAATATTTCCCTAAGGTCCCTGAGACCTTTTTGAACCTGGGTTTCCAGAATTCAGGACCTTTGGGTTTACCCTTGGTCTGGTTTGTTCTTCTGTTTGTACCTGAGGCTTGTGTTTCTGCATCAGAAATTAATAGGCTTGTTACCTTACAGATTGAAGAAAACGTCTTTGGAGCACTCTGGTAGTAAAACTGAGTGTAGCTTAAATGTGTGTTTAATTTTACATTATCTACGATTATAATGCTGGTTTTAAACTCACTGTAGAAGTATGAGGATGAGGTTAACTTTCAGGAGGTCCCTTACTCACGCTGTTCCTCTGACTCACCATGCTTCTGCTGCAGGGAGGGAAGGAAAAATCCGTAAGGGGGTGGCCAGAGTAAACAACCACCCGTAGCGGATCTGGGTACCGGGACTTGGATAAGGAGGAAGGAGATTTGAGCTTTTCCCCTACTCGAATATCTCACACATCACTTGCTCGTCCCCCCGCAGTGCTACATTCATTTGGTCTCAATTTCCCTCCCCAGCAGGGAGGTCTCTGCTGGCCCAGCACCCTCAGGCCAAAAGTCAGGCTTGCTCGTGCTGTCCCACCACCTGCAGTTGCTGGACTTGGGTGCTGGCAGCCACAGTCCCTGGGCATGCCTGCCATTCATCTCTGTCATACCTTCGAGTTATGAGCATTTCTAACTTTATGTATAAAACCTGGTGGTACTATATTTAAGTCTTTATGTAGGCTAAGAAAACCATGAGTTGTGTTTCTTTCTTTGTAATGAGAGAAGTGTCACTTATACAGCAAAACAGAATTGTTGTCTACGAAACTATATTGGTCATGGATTTTTCCCTGCAACCGATTGACAAACGAAACATTCAGTAGTATGTCACCAAGTCTGTATGTTGCTACCAATGGGAAGTTAAAAGTAAAAAAAAATCTTTACAAAGGATATGTTGCAGAAGGATAGTCCCTTCACTAGCGTAGTGATGCAAGACACAAGTGTCATTGTAGCAAGAATCCTGAAAAATGTGCCTAGATATGTCCTGTGTGGCTGCTACATCTTGTTGTGACCTAATTTCTTCCTCTGTTCTGCTATGATCAGATGGGTGAACCTTACATTTATGAGTGCTATTTGGCTGAGAATAAGAAATATTGAATATAAAAAGCTAACATTGAATATTCTTGTGTATACTGTAGGTGTCAAGATCAAGTCCATAGTATACGCATATGTCTGAGTCAACCACAATATATATTGATGTTGATGGAATTCATGTGATTATATGCTCATAAATATATTGATGGGGTTATGCTGTATTTGGTCTCAAAGGGCAGAAGTGAAAGGAGAGAAAATGTCTCTGAAAATAGCAGTTGTAACACCATATATTGCTATGTGTTGAGTGAGCAAATTGTTCCCGTTTATTCAGAATGCTTCAGATAAGCAATTTATCTTCAGAATGTATTGAGAATGCTTCAGATGAACAAGGAACTTTTTAAGTAATACAGAAGAAGCAATCCAATGTTATTCAAAACTGAAATTACATCATCAATGTTGCATTTCCAAGACCATTTTAACAACTTCCCTTAAGAGGAATCCTCCTTGGTTAAACCAAAATTGAGAAAACTAATTTCCTTTGAGGCAAAATCCTCTAATCTTTATGTATTTAATCACTGTCTAATTCAGAATACTAGGAAAAGGATTTCTCATATAAATGAGCGTGACAGGTTTAAGTGACTAAATGTGGGTGTTATCATCTTTGCAAAAGATATAAGGAATCTCCTACAATTCTTTATATGATAGAAATTCTCTGATTTAGCTTTGAGTAGGAAGATCTGAACTTCTCCCATTTTCATATGGAGTTTTGAGCTACTAGAGGGAAACATCAGTTTCTAAATACTACATGTAACATTACCTACACGTTTAGAAGTGCACAGTGTTATATGTGTGGATCAGTGTATTCTGTTAGACATCTTTCCTTATCAGTTTATATGTTTGCATGCATTCATTACTTGTATAAGGTTAAGAAATATTGCCTAACTAGATTCTGTTCTTAGGAAACGGTAATTTCCATTGGCAGCCTCATTTGAGAAGCCAATGGGTTAACCTAAGACATGCTGAAATGAATTTATAGATTTTATCACCTTTGGCAGTTGATAAGGACTGAAAAAGAGAGGGAAATATAGATGGATTTTTAAAGTGACATTGTCTCTTTTACTGTTATCGATGGACATTCTCACTAGGTACTATGGATTTTGTACTGGTCCAGTTTGGCATTAAATGGCTTCCACAAAAATTCCGTTTAACTGTGAACATTTGTCTCATCTCTGCAACTATCTGTGTAAAGACAGCCACTGCAGTGAGATGGCATGGATTTGAATTTTTCTTCATAATTACTCAGGTAGGATTAATAAAAAAATTACATCTCTAATCCATTCACTCCAGGCCTCCTTCCTAGTCAATAAGAGTAAACATCTTCAAAGGGTGGCAGATTTCATTTTAGAGTATATCTCCCTGTGGAAAGAATTGAAACTTTTTAACAGCAACTGAGAATTAAAGATCCTCTTGAAAGTCTCCTAAAATAACCATCTCCCTTATGAGAACATAAATAGGATTGGACATCCAGCCTCTAATCTGTCAATGCAGATATATGGTAATTGAGAACATCCACCTTAAAGCTGGTCAGCTGCTTTGCAGTGTTAGCAGTCTGTCTGCAAGGTAGGTTGCAATTGTCTTGCAAACTGTATTCTAAACCATCGTAGGTTTTATGTATTTTTTAAGAATAGTATTACAGTTTTGATTTGCTTTTGGTTTTAGTATGAAATATTTTGGGTTTTTTAAGTAAGTTAAGTCTCTTCACCCCCAAAAGTATTTACCTTTTATTTTTAAACAGCTTATAACTTTTTTTCCTCCTGTTGCTCAGATTTATTAGTTGCCCATTACCATAGTCATATTCTTCAGTTTACTTAATTAAAACCCCTCACACCCTCTGAAGTGACCCATCCCAAAGGAAAATCCCACAGTAAAGGAAAAAAACCCTGTCTTAATAGTTTTGTTTCTGTTCTTAAAGAAGCTGACAGACTTAACATGACATGTAACAGCACAGAGAAGAACATCTAAACACCGGTTAATTAGAGCTGAGAAATTCAGATACATATTTCATATTCCCAATTTGGGGGGAAATAAAGCAGAAGGAAAGAAGTCTTGAAAACAGCTCTTTCAAGATGCAAATGGTAGTCATTTAGAAAAGTTATATCAAATAAGGAAGAAATCCCTTAAAAGACGTTTTGTTATTGGAAACCATTGTACACAATAGGAAAACTGCAAAGCAGCAACTTGAGTTTCAGCATGCTTTGGTCAGCATGCTTTGGTCACCATGCTACAGTAAACCTCAGCCCTTACTTTGTTTGGTCAGAGGGTCTTCTAGGCTGAAGTTGTTTATTAACCACTAAAAGCTAAGCTTTTCTTTCTCTATATAATTTGTGGTGACCACTAAAATAAGTAGAAATATCTTGAAAAATTATATACTGTTCAGAGAAAGCCGCTTAAACCTCTATTTTTGTAGAGCGTTCAAAATAATATTGATTTTATGATGGATAGGAAACTATGCAGCCAACAAACCCCATAATTTCTGGAGTATCCCTGAATTCATAGCAGATACAAACCATGAAAATAATGTGTTACATGTGAGCTTTATTTCTGTGGCTTTTTTTTTTTTTAACCAGCCACAAAAGAAGACATTTGAGAGCATGTTTCTTGTCTTGATCAAGACAAAGTACAATGTCAAACACCCAAAGCTGGATCTTCAGTGATAGAAACCCATGCCTGCAGTGTCTGCAGGATTCTTTCTTATAGTTGTTAGCAGAATTGGTTGACTGTATTTCTACCGGCTGACACGTGAAAAATCCAGAATTAATGTAGTCACCAAATACAGGGAGAAAAGCCTCATAACAACTTCTATAGCAGCTGAGTTTTTTTCAACACTGGTTTTACATCTTCATAGCTCTGAATTCCCTCCTAAAAGCATAAAGTACTCATTTTCTTCAGTTATTGTATTCTGATAAAAATTTTTGTCAGACTGATGTTTTCTGAAACTTAATTTGTTACTGAATTTGCTGGGCTTTATATAGCAAGTGTATGTTGCGCCAGATTAACCTGACAGATTAGATATCCTGACATTACAAAATCTTGACAGTACAAGAACTGCAAAGTGTACGATGGGAAGATTGTAGTACGTTGAGCTCTCAAAAATGCTACCAAGTTGTAAGAGGCTACTAGTAGTGTTTCTTAAGACTTGGTCAGATCTTAACACTCTCTTTAGTTTCTTAATTACAAAAAATAGAATTTATGAGTCATGAAGTCGGTCGATCATTAATATAGTAAAAATTAGAATCCTATAATGAACCTGGATGATGCTGAGGGTCTCAGAAACAGAAACAGAGTACAGTCTAATTGGGTAAAGTACAAGGTTACATAGCTAGGAACTAATAACTTTTTTTTTTTTACATAACCTTATATCTTATTAGTTGGGCAAAAGAGGAAGAGCTAGTGTTATCAGTTACCTTCTGCTCAGTTGTGTACCACCAACATCATGCAGTTGGATAAAAAGACAAGTGCGTTTGGAGAGGCCCTTACAGCAGAAATAGTAAGTACTTTTGTTGTAGAAGATAGTGGTAGGATCTCATGTGGAATATGGTACGTAAGTGTGGTCAACTAGTTTTAAGAAAAAAGCATTGAAACCAGACAAAGTGAGTGAGCTGCTGCTAGGGTAATCAGAAGCTGTGGAGAGCCTGCTGTATGAAAACAGCTTAACAGTGCCTGCCTTTTTCCCACTATCAAAATGAAGGCTACAGGAATGTAAGTCCTGTTTATAAATTTGCTGGGGAAATGAGCAAAGGTAACCAGCGGAAAAGCACCTGTTTTACTAAAGTAATGCTGGAGAAAAATAATATATGAATGAATTTGAAATGAATGGCTTGAAATTAGGAAAAAGGGGTTTAAGATCACCTGTCATACAGAAGGACCAGGGATAAAAAAACTCCAGTAACTGCAGTATCACCACAGTGCAGTACAATACAGTCAAATATGATCAATTTATGGTAGAAACTGTGGTCTTCTGTGATGGCAGAGACTGGACTTCGATTCTGAGGCCTCGTCAAGTCTTGTGTCCTTATGCTTTCTCAGAAGTTCTGGAAAGAAAAACTTTAGCTGGGCATGGCCTGGTGGTCTCGTTTATTGAGAGGAAATCAGACACAGGGGCTGGTGGGCACAGGAATTTCCCTGACTGGATAACCATTGTTTAAAAATGTGTTTTGGTTTTGTGGTTGCACAGCTGGAAGAGCACATCAGTGTCAGTGCACCTAATCCCTGACTTCTGCCGTCAGTAGTGACTTTATGTGACAGGAGATCTGATCTGAACAATGGTGGGTTTGGCCACCAGCAAAGGAAATGGACCTAAATAAAAGCTCAGACTTCCTCAGGATTCTGC
>VYZW01030349.1:15279-39814 GCA_013401315.1 Balaeniceps rex | reverse complement strand
CTCTGAGCGACTTAACCTGTATTTTTCCTCGCTGGCTCCATCCTTTTTATTGACTCTCTTTCTGCCTTAGTAGTTACTTAATCACAAAAGTTTTCCTACTTTAATAAATTGCTTAAGAGTTGAAAACAGAAAATAAAGCAATCATGATAACCACTATATTACCACAGAACTCTGCTGTACATTATTCTAACGATTTTAAGAAACACACAAAAAATTGTTGATAACTGGAATAAACTTTCTAACATTAACCAAGGCTCTGGGGTCACATGCACAAGACCAGTTATTGTATACAAGGTAAGCAGGACCAGGCTTCTAGAGTTACAGGTATGGGTGTGAGAATTAAATAATCGTCCATTTTCCTTTTAAATATTTTTTAAAAAGAGTACTTAGTATGTGCTTTGTTTCTCTGCAAGCATTCAGTAATAGTAAATAAAGTGATTTTAAAGCAGTAAGGATTGGGAGATGTGGAGGTCCGCTAGAGACAGCAGCTGAGATGCAATGCATTCACCGTACTCCCAAGAAAGCAGATCCCTCACCTCATGTGAACTCGTAGCTTACTACAGCTCAGAGGTAAAGCACTTACATTTCTTTAACTGAGATCTGAGCTTGCACATTTACCTCAGTATTTGCTGTCCACCTGATCTGTACCACATTAGCTGGGACCTGGGAGTTCATTAAGACCTGACTGTGCCCTCAGTCTGCTTTCTGTCTCATCCTTTCGCCCTTTATAAGGAGGAAGGACAAGCAGGGTTGTGCCACTCCATCCAGAGCTGGAATAGCAGTGGTACTTTGCTGCCTGCCATTGGCTTGTCCGGCAGCTACCCCTGTGGATGTTCAGGGAGAAGAAAACACGACTGAAACTCTCAGTAATGGGGCTGATGATTTAAGACTGTGTTCTTCTCCAGAAAACACAGTGGATATGAACTTACTAATAAAACGGTAGATGAGCTGTGGTACCTTGGTACCAGGTCTGACCCTTAACAGTAAGCTGCAATTCTTCAAATAGGGAGTTTTCTAGCATGTATAGACACAGACAGCCTGAGACCTAGACTCCAGTCCCCGTAAGTATTTGCATTGTTCAGCATTTTATCTCATACCTCTGCCGGGTAAAATTTACTGTCAACTGTGTGCTCTGAGCCCCACTCATTTATAGCTCCCCAATGGAAGTGGAACTGCTTTAGCCTGTATTGGTTTTCCAAGGGACCTCCAACGATTACTAAAAAACAAAACAAGACGCACATACTTATAAACATGATTTAGAATTGTCCAGACAAGTAACACAGCAAGATCCTGCCTGAAATAATTTTGCCCAGGGAAGAAATAAGGCGGAGCAACTATCTTACTGAAACAGTCCCCTATTGCTTGGCTACTTTCACAATTTACTTTGCCATGAGAAAATTGTTCAAGCAAACACATCACTGTTTTTCCCTGCAGTCTGAATCAACTATATGAAATTGAAGACGATAAGCTGAAGTTTCCTCATCCATCTCCCCTCAAGGGAATTATTGTTTTCTTCCAAATCCACATCAAGTTTGGCAGAGTCAAGGTTAATTACATGTAACATTCTATGCTCGTCTCTTTGAGCAGGCATTTGAGAACTGCCTTACCAGAAGACACATGTATGATGACAAAGCAATGAATACATCTATTAAATGACATCCCAGCAAAGCCTCAGTATCTATGAAAAATATTGACATTTCCCATGACAATGCAAGACTTCAAAAATCCAATTTTGCCAGAAAAATCAGTACATTGTGTCAAATGTTCGATTCTGCTTTTTTTCAAGTTACAAAAATCCAAACATACTATCCTGCTTCAACACAGCTTTCAGACTGCATAACCAATGTTAAAAGATTTCCTGCACAGCCAGAAATATGCTAACATTGTGCCTACTGTAAACTGTTCAAGCTACACTCCACAAAGCATCTAAAATTACAGTCTGCCTGTGGGCAAGATTCTGAGTTTCTGGAAGCTTTAATACACTTTTTAGCCATGAGTAAAGGTGAACATTCAGTCTGCTTTCCCGATTTCAGAAGGCCTCTCATCATTTTGCAAATACACGAATGAAAAAGTCTACGCCTAGTTTTCTGCATACTGTTGGGTTTTACTCATTTCCTCCTAATTGAACCAGGAACATCCTGCAAAGTCTTCTTGCTAGTTATTACATCACAGCATCTGGTAAATGAGAGACCGTAATTACTTCCAAAGGGCTAACAACAAATGTGTAGCTGTAGAGACCCATTTGCTGATTTTTACTTAACTGTACGTCACGGTTAAATTTTATAGCAGAGCACTGTACAAAGTACATAATCCCAACGCTACTTTTGAAAAGAAGTTAATCACTTTAATGCTAAGGAGAAAACAATGACAGGCATTAAGAGCTTTTCTTGTCTTTTTTTTTTCCCCCCAAAAGCCAGCCAGCAGTTTTGAAATTCTAACTAGATAGGCCTGCTTGCGATAAAAAGAGTAAGCTAAAACAAGCTATGCAAATTGACATTTAATTAATTTCATCCACTGCTGCTGAGCTCTTAGCATAAATGCAATACTGACCATCACTAAAAAAATCATGATGGAGAAAGGTAACTTTCAGGGACAGGATGAAGATGTGGCCCACACTGCCAAGTCTTTCAGAAATAACGGTTCTGCGCTCTAACACTATCCATTCCTGATGATGTGACGATGCAAACCCACAAGTGAATACATTCATGTTAATAATCACATTCACTTGAATGTTTACCTCACGAGTAAAGTTAGGCCCAGGCAGACATATGTAGAAAATCGGGTTCCTATAGTGGACACTAGAAAGTGACAGGAAACAAACAGGCACTTACCATCCCTTTACAAGCATTTTTGCCATTTCATTTCCTCTCAATCTACCAGTCTTGATAATTTCAAAACAAAACAGAAGTTTAAAGGAACTCTTAACCACCAGAGGAAAGAATCACATCAGCTTTTATTGTAGCCCTAGTTCTGTTTCAGTCTTATGTCCTTGCAGCAGATGGCATTCATGCACACAGACAGGACTGCATTCTGTACGTACCTTCCCCACACCCTCTTTCTTCTTCATCCTCCTGCTCTGCTCATAAGCAAACACCCCATGGCAGCACTACCTTCATCTTTTGCCCAAGTCTTGTTTTGCCTCATCTCAGGAGTTGGGCATTTTTGTCTATCTTGGATGCATGTTTCATTTTGTCTTTTTCATCTTCTGTTTCAATTTTGTTGCCTTTTTTTTTGTTTATTCATAAGCTTCCTTCTCTGGATTTCTATTATCGTTAGACAGAAGCTGGCAGAAAGAAAAATCAGAAATAGCAACAGTAAAGAGAGAAAGGTGAAGGAGAGAGCCAGGCACTTGAAAACCTGGCCATTTATACAGCAACATCACGCAATCTGTTGTTACTCTGTCATTTTGGAGTCCTGTCACTGATCGTTTAATGCCATCCTCCACTAGCCGTCATCACCCTTCATTGACTAATTCATTTGAGGAGGAGGAGGAGGATGAAAAGGCAGCCATCCAGAAAGAGGCAGCAAAGATGCTCACACTTCACTATTTCCCTCGTGTTCAGTCTTAGAGATGAAGCGGGTAAGATCTTTCAGAGCTGTGATGCGCACTGAATAGCCAGCCTCCGAAAGGCCAGCACCCCTCTAATTGACAGTCCTGATGATTCCATGCTGGCCTCTAAGTCACAAAAACTGTCCCTGTGTATTTAAATGTTGCGTATTTCTTAACTTCCTGCAGGCAATTCTCCTCCATTACATCAATTCTTGCAGGAAAAAAAAATGACTTTGTCAGCCATTGAACTGCAAACCATTACACTTTTCAGGAACACATCCTCAACAGATAGCAGGGTATGGCTGTATAAAGCAAAAGACTGTTAAATTAAAAGCAAAACCAATCTAAAGTTAGTAAGTTAAAATCACCGATGAGCTAACAAGCGATGTCTCCATCTCAGTCTCTCCTCTAACCCCACCTCACTAACGCAATAGCAGTTTGTACTGTAAAAACAGAAGGGCACTACTTTGTTTCTTCATTACATATCCCAGCATTCAAATGAACAAGGGCAAGAATATTCCGCGGTTGGAAACTAATATTCTGGGTGAACAGCTATAAACAATAGAAACAAAAAAACCCTTAAACGTCACACAAGCCCCTGAAAGCTCCATGCATTCCACCACTACCATTTGTGCTGCATTGTTTTATCAGCCTCTTTGCAAACATCAACCAAAAATCCTGGTATCGCAGACACAAAGCATTTGTTTATTAGCTTGCTGACAGCTTCCTTCCCAAGAGCATTATTAAATCCCTTATGAAGTTCTAGCATCTTCTCATGGTAAGCAGTCACCTTAAACATAAATGACTCTAATCAAACAGGTTCAAACTTGCCCAGGGTGCCTCAATTTTTCCCTCCAGGACAAGTTGAGTAATCAACATGAATCATGTGCTTCCCAATATCCCTGTCCGACTGCTATCAGTTCACCTACCTTTACAAAATATCTTCTTTATACATACCAGCAATATCCTTTGGTAAAGTCAACTTTTAAAAGGAACAGTGGACAGAAAATCTGGAATTTGGTAGCAATATCTTGATTTTAAGTCACTTGACTCTATTGAGCATTTAAAAAAAGATTTAGCTGCTCAGGTCAGACTGCTTATTCACATTAAATTGCTGGAATGCATAATTTGATTTCGCATGCACAGACTCCCGCTTATACTAAAACAATAGGAACACACACACCTGCTCCCTATGGTAGCAGTTCAGTATTATTTAATTCTTCAAAAGCTTATCGAGATAAGTATGTATGCTTTCCAACTGAAAGTCATTTTGCTGATGATTATTTCAAATGCATTAAATATATCTGTTAACACCACAAAAGAGATACGTGGCAGATTAATAAAGTGTAATGATGAAATCTCGTTTAAAATTAAGTAGATACATATACGTATGACTGAAGATTGACTCATGTAGACAAAGCTGTGATATTACGAGACCTAATCAAAAGCCAGGGCATTAAGGCTTGTGCATAAGAATGTTTCAACCTACAAGAGAGGATTTGTGTGCAATGTCCATGGTAATAAATACATAGTAAAAGTGAGGCCTATATAGAACTTCTGCGTTACAATTCCCATCACTGTAAAACCACATTTAGCTAAAGCATTCTTTTACTGTACATTCATTTGCAACATTTGTCCTGAGACTTTACACTGTGCAAATATTTCTCCTCTCTAAGCATTAGTAAGACATCAAATAGATTTTTCTGAGTTTTGCTTACTTGATCTATCAGTAGAATCATCAAACTCAACCAGGAATGAATATCCATTGTTCCAGATGTGAAGACACGTTGTTGGGTCGTAGCTGATTTTCAGAGGCTTCAGAAAGGGGTCATAAACACTGTCTCTCCACTGGATATTGATAGGAGACTGTCGGGTGCCTCCAGGAATTGTAAGCGGACTCTGCCAAAGTGGATGCACTGGAAGACGATGGAGAGAGTCAGGCTCTAATGCGTGATAAAGAACTTCCAACTAAATACTTCAGAACTTTTTGGCAAGAGAAGGTGCTTTGGCACATTGGCTCCAAAGGCTAATTCAAATCAGCTGATGCACAGGAAAGTTAAAAAAAAAATACATTCCAGTTGCATGACTCGAAGCCACACAGAGAAGTGCAGTAATTTGACATACTACTGTGTTGATACCTTTCTGAGTTTGCAAAATGCCATTCAAAGAAATTCTGTCCCCTTATTTGCCAGAAAATTGTTTTCCTTTTATTGCCAATTGATTTTAAGGTGGCTTTTGTTTTACAAAATTACCAGAGTCTCAGCACGCCACTTCAGCTGTCCTTATACACCAGTACCATCAACTGATGCCAGATTGCACCAGACACAGGATAACTCCCGCTACAAAGCAAAAATATTCTCGTGAAGGTGCCAGTCTTTCGCCTATACGTGCTTAGGGCTTACACCGCTGCTAAGGGTGTAGCGCTCCCGAAACACCCGTACCAATATTGACCAACACCACTTTATGCAGTTGGGACCTACAGCTGACCCCCACACCTGTAAAATCCTAAACTACCAATTTTGGGGGGAACTCGGGCATCTCAAACCAGCACAAGCAGGGCAGATGCATGAATACGGTTTCCATGGGATTTTATTCTGCTTAAAAACGGAACTAAGACCTGTGTGGACTTGGGGAGCACTTGTTCACCTGCTGTCCCCTGACATCAACAACCCACAAAGGCTTTCTGTGCCTTGCTCATCCACTGAGCCCAAAACAGAGAGACTCTGAAGCACCGTGTTCCTGGCTACTTCGTTAGATACAACTGCTTGTGGTCTTCCAAAAGGGGAGTAAGAAATAGTAAGTCTTTTAACAAGCCACTCACAAGAGGGGTGGCTAAACAACCTTCCCCCTCGGATTCCTCAGCACGGGGCAAACTTTATCGGACCGCGCAAGGTCACAGCACACAGATAACGCAGAAGCGGGCAAGCAAAATATTCTCCAAAAGCGCCACAGCTCTCTGTTATTGTCAGTGCTATTTCCTAATGTTCCAGCGGAGGAACTGTCACGGACAAAACCAGGCTGAACGCGGCGTCCCCGCCTCTTCTACACAAACTTTCCAGGCACTGGCAGCCCCCTCAGCCCAGCGGGCTGGAAGCGATGCAGGGACGCGGGCGCTGCCCGTGCCTAGGCCCCTCAGCCGGGCCCCGGGCAGGGCGCAGCGCGGTGGGCAGCGGGGCTGCCTCGGGGCGGGGGACGATAAGCCGGGCCGGGAGGGCTCGGGGGGGTAACGTGCTCTCCTCAGGCGGCGGGAGCTGCTCGCCCCGAGGGGTGAGGGCAGCCCCGGCCCAAGGGAGCCTGTCCCCGGGCGGCCCCCCAAGGGAGGCGGCGCGGGAGGGCGGCAGCACTCACGGGCGTCTCGCAGGCGGTAGGAGCAGCAGGCGCCCAGGCTGCACCGTCGCGTCCCCCGCCGTGAGGCAGCGGCCACCCAAGCCCAGCGCACCAGCGGCAGCATCGCGGAGAAGTCCGCCGAGTCGCCGGCCGCCGCCCAGCCCGGCCCGGCCCGGCCCCTTCCGCCACGGCCCCCCCCGCCGCCATGGCTCCCTCAGGGGAGCGGGCGGTTTCTCTGCTAGAGGCGAGGCGGTGAGGGCGGTCTCTGCCCGGCCGGCAGCCTTTCCCTCAGGGACAGGCCGAGGCTGGCTTTTACCGGCATTTTATACGGTGACAACGTTTAGGAGAGAGACCACAGTTTCCTATGGTTGCGTGTTCGCCATTTCCCATGGTCAGGCTCATCCCTGTACCTGACACCAAAAATGTGTTTCCTCTCAGGGTGATAGCGTCAGGGCTAGCTTACATGCCTTAGGGGATTAGCGTTTATTGTTGTCTAGTTAGTTTATTTAGCTCAAGTAGGAGGTTTCAGTTTCTCCCGGCTGAAGGTGGGCCAGAGCGCGATCCCTCTCCCACAGAGATATGGGCGGCCCTGGCCTTGCCCCAAACTGCACACAGAAAAGTTAGGAAAAAATTAATATTATGGCCACTTTACCCAACTGCATGAGTCCCAAAGGCTGGAGGCCAAAATAGGCCCACCCCGGGATGGTGAAAGGGGCCAATTCAACTAGCATTCGTCTGACACCACTTGAGGCAGACCTCGATGAAACTGGTTAAAACCTTGGTCCTTTTCTGTGTTACAGCTGCCAGCGAGGAACACAAAGCAAAGAAGGAAAGTCTGTAGAAAGCTGACAGTGTTGGTGAAAGCACGGAGCGTCCTCATTTCTGCTGGGTCCGTTGGGCAGCCAGGAGCGGAACACCACACCTCAGCTCCTGGCCTTCATCTTGCAACCTGCTTTGAATCATATTTCTTGGTTACTTTCTTAAAATCATTTTGCAAACCTGCATTTACCTTTTGGGGATTTTTAATCTTGTTAGGGTGAGTACTTTTGAGTTTTCATGAGGAACCTGATGTAGCATTGAGAATGTTTTACTGAAACAGAGACTAGACGCTCAACTAGAGTCAACTAAGAAGCATTTGCTCTCGTTTACAACATTGTGTAAAAATTTTCCATTGCATTCACAGTATAACACATTTAAAGTACTCCTGAGTTGAGTAAGAGGAGGTTGACATCTGGCAAGTGATTTGCTTTGAGTGGCTACATGATCAGAAAACAGGTCATCGGGAGACGTACAAAGTCAAACAGCATGTGATCTTAGGATGTTAAACTGGGTTTAAATTTCATCTGCCTGCCTGCCTGCCAAGATATGCCTTCTTTAAAGCACAGGCTTTTTTTTGTGTAGTAGGATTCAATTGCAAACATAATGAATTCTTGGTTTGACTCTCCATGTTTTTCAGGATGGCTAATTTACTATCCTCAACATGGAGCTTCCTGTAACTTAAAAAGNGCCACTTTACCCAACTGCATGAGTCCCAAAGGCTGGAGGCCAAAATAGGCCCACCCCGGGATGGTGAAAGGGGCCAATTCAACTAGCATTCGTCTGACACCACTTGAGGCAGACCTCGATGAAACTGGTTAAAACCTTGGTCCTTTTCTGTGTTACAGCTGCCAGCGAGGAACACAAAGCAAAGAAGGAAAGTCTGTAGAAAGCTGACAGTGTTGGTGAAAGCACGGAGCGTCCTCATTTCTGCTGGGTCCGTTGGGCAGCCAGGAGCGGAACACCACACCTCAGCTCCTGGCCTTCATCTTGCAACCTGCTTTGAATCATATTTCTTGGTTACTTTCTTAAAATCATTTTGCAAACCTGCATTTACCTTTTGGGGATTTTTAATCTTGTTAGGGTGAGTACTTTTGAGTTTTCATGAGGAACCTGATGTAGCATTGAGAATGTTTTACTGAAACAGAGACTAGACGCTCAACTAGAGTCAACTAAGAAGCATTTGCTCTCGTTTACAACATTGTGTAAAAATTTTCCATTGCATTCACAGTATAACACATTTAAAGTACTCCTGAGTTGAGTAAGAGGAGGTTGACATCTGGCAAGTGATTTGCTTTGAGTGGCTACATGATCAGAAAACAGGTCATCGGGAGACGTACAAAGTCAAACAGCATGTGATCTTAGGATGTTAAACTGGGTTTAAATTTCATCTGCCTGCCTGCCTGCCAAGATATGCCTTCTTTAAAGCACAGGCTTTTTTTTGTGTAGTAGGATTCAATTGCAAACATAATGAATTCTTGGTTTGACTCTCCATGTTTTTCAGGATGGCTAATTTACTATCCTCAACATGGAGCTTCCTGTAACTTAAAAAGAAGAGATAGGTACTTGATGAAAATTGAAAACAGTTGCTGCCCATAAACATCATTATTCATTCAGGCTTAATCACAGTTTAATAACCTATTGATCATGGTTAGGCAACTGTATTTAGCACAGGTCAGACTGAAGCTACTTATGAGCAATGGGTAACTCTTGGCCCTGAGGACAGCCCATATGAGCTTCATGCTTAATCGCAGCAGGGACCTCAGACATAGCTTGAGATATTTGAATATTGAGCTTAAGCAAGAGATCCTGGGTTTTATTCTCATCTACTAACAAAACAAGATTGTCATTCCTTCACGTCCCATTCTTCTGTGACATGCCCTCTAAATACAATTTATAATCTTGGGCAGCTTAGAAGTCAAATCTACCAAATTAACTAATGTATGTATGCCCTATATTATAGTATAGGTGCTTATTGTTGCAGAGCATAACCTGGTTTCTGTACAACTATCACTTTTCTGTATGTTAAAAGCATTTGAAAAAGAAGCCTCAAACTCCACTGCTTTACACTGTGGCATTAAGATGACCAAATTTTGTGAAGCTTTTTAGG
Source organism: Balaeniceps rex (assembly GCA_013401315.1). Lineage (NCBI taxonomy): Eukaryota > Metazoa > Chordata > Aves > Pelecaniformes > Balaenicipitidae > Balaeniceps > Balaeniceps rex. The sequence goes on along the minus strand of VYZW01030349.1, from coordinate 30,011 downwards.
GATTTGATCCTGCAAGGTTTTGAAAATGTAAAGTTTATTATAGAGCTACTAAGCTGAACAGAATGAGTCATTTCTTGTGGGTTGAACAGCACAACCAAAGGGAAGTTCTTATGGCGTAGGCTTTTGGAAACGATGGGCTGTTCAGGTGCAAAACTAAAGAGAAATAACTTTGACCCACACCACTTTTGTTTCCCTTCTGAATCATTCACAGAATCTGCATGCAGTTTTACGTGCACATGCTATTTCTTAATGAGCATAAATTTCAGTAAAACTTAGCATTTAATTAAAAAAAAAACCTTTTAGGGGGTAAAAGAAAATCCTTCAAAATATGAGCTCAGTGGCAGTGAGATGGTTTGTTTTGGAAACCGCAGACAGAACGGCAAAACCTACCTGTGCAAAAGGAAACATAAGCCCTAAAGCTTGTTCCCAGCACTTAGCCGGTGTAGCGAAAATCTTGTTTTCTGGACCATTCCAGAAACAGAGTTTCTCCTTGGCCGTGTCACAGCTAGAGATGGTGGTTTATGCAAGAGAGACATGGCTCTCATGCAGCAAGCTGAGAGAACAGCGGCAGCCAGAATTACAATATCTCTGTTGTTCTCGTGTTTTTCTAAAATTGTTACGTTTCTGGACCATCTGGGAGGTTTCAGCTATGCTCTCTCTTGTTCCCGAACTGAGAGTGGTTTCTGTGTATAGGGAACACTGCAACCAGAAATCTGGCGATTGGCCTACTGGATGAGTTAAAGTGATAAAGAATCTGTGTGGAAAGAGAAACAGAAACCTCATCTACTAGATCTGTTTTCAAATGTGCACAGAAAAAAAAAAAAAAAAAGGTGAGCATTAAGATAAAATGCAGTTTGCACACTTTGCTTTATGTGCGCCTCATTTACAATCAGCTCACTGAGGAAGGGTCTAGTCTATTGTTTACCTTTGTTGCATACATATCTGTGGTATTGTCAGAATAGTTATAGTAAATATTGTCATAAAACAAGCATGACCAAGATGTGAGTCACCCATGAAGAGAGATCTGCCACAAACAGACCTAATCTGTGCTTGATTTATTTTATTTTTTTAAAACCTTCCGGACAGACACAGTGATGCTCCATTTAATTTTATAGTATTTGGAGGCTTCTTCCATTTGCACTGTGTTTTTTTCCTACCTTTCCCAGCTGCAGTAGATGTATAGAGCCATCCAAATAGTCCCAATCTTTTGAATTGTTTTTCTATAATTAGTTGCAGCTGTGGATGCTTTAACAGATCTGTTTGGAGTAATAGTTAAAAAGTTCATTTAGCATTGATACACGTGTCAAAAGCTCTGGGGTGGGAGTCAAGATCCAGATGAAAATACAGGTCGTGTATATTACTGGATTATCATAATTTATAACACGATTTCCAAGAAAATATTTTGAAGGCCACAGTTCTATGGTAAAAATCCAAAATAAATTCAGTTAAATGAAAGGATTTACTGCCAATTCACACTGTTGTAAACTTGATTTAAAGAGACAAAACATTTTTCAAGGTTTCATTTTAAAATTCCCTTTAAGTATCCTGGGGAGGAGAGAGTCCTCACATATGGGTTACAAAATTAGAAGAAAGAGTATGAAAATTAATTCAGGTGGTTGTCAAGTAAGAATGAGGGGTAAAATGACTCAGCTTCAGTGGATTTCTTTCTTTATGCTTTTAATATTTAAAAAAAAAAAAAGACCTGTTGAATAAAGCACTTTGATTTGTTTACACAGGGACTTTCAAACAAGCTTCACCCAGCTCTGAAGTAAAACAGGGAGGACAGCATGGTGGGAACAGTTGAGAAACCCCACCCACTTGAAGGAAATACGTTTTTGTCCTAAGTTGAGCAGGGGTGCTTTCCATAGCAACACATTGTGAATTAGAAAAATAAAAACAAACATATTACTGAAACTCAATAAAGAACCATTTTAAACTTTAACGGACCGTGGCCCTGCTTCAGCCGCTTGGATTGAATATTACAGAGGAAGTCCAAGATAGATTGATTTCTTTGAAGCTTTTCAGTATGAATCAAGATTTTGGAGGATAACAGTGATGGTTGGCTGAGGTCCATCGTAACGAGGTGTTGAAAGTTCTGCTGAATTGATGTCAGATTTGTACTGTGATGTAGGCCAGTTTATTGATAAACAGTCCGGTGCTTTTTATCGAACGGATGTAGGTGAGAGAGTACTCTAAGCTCAACAGGAAAGCAGCAGCAGATTGTGAAATGCTGAGCTTTTCTCTGCTTCCAGAATGTTTGGCTGAGATAGGAGCCTGGATGAGAAGGCAGTGGCTGAGGCTAAGGCCAGATAAGGAGGAGGTAATTCCAGTTGGCAAGGTAAAGCAAACAGAGGCTTTATCTTTTCTGTATAAAAACATTTGCTAAAATTATGCATGCAGGCTTAGTAACTCAGCATGGAAAGGGCTTAGACGATATCTCATGGACAATTTGTGTAGTTTCTGCAATTGTAGGTGCAGTCCTGGAGATGGCACACCTGGATTGTGTGTCATTGCTGTACTTATACAATTCTTAAAAAAAAAAAACCAACCCACAAAAACCTTGAAGGATCCTGCTTTTCTTGTAACTTCTTCTAAAAGGATAAGAAAGAAAAAAGCCATTCAGGGCTGCTCTGGCAATAATTACTAGGGTGAGGGTATACTCCATAGGCTTAAAATCCCTATGAAGAGCATTTCCAGCAACTCCCTCTCTATTGTATTAAAAGGTGTCTGAAACCACTGCCTCCATGTATTGTTACAAGATACCACAGAGCTTAGTCCAGACATCCACTGCGGTAGTCCATGTGACTAGAAATTTTTACATATATGCCATGATTCTCGGCAATGTTTCTATAGTTCTTTCCCCGTGAATTGCAGAAAAATACTGTTGTCCTTGTGAGGACACAAGGGGAATCCAGAGAAGGCACCGGGAAGTGTCAGCCTTTGAATTGTTTAACCTATGTCCTCACAGCAAATGTCTGAGTTAACTGCCAAGTGAAAGCATCACCACCCAGCTCGGTGAGAGACTACTTCTGCGTGTGGGAAGGGTGAGGGGAGAAAGAGAAGAGGTGAAGTTTGGGAAAATAGTGAACTTTACATTGAAGACATTACCTAAGAGCTCGATAGTCCGATTTTACCATTTCTTTCATCAAGTTTTTGTCACTGTAAAGGGCTGTTTGTACTGTCAGCTGTGAACAGCGGAATTTAATTGAATATGCTTTTTGCTTTGAATGCATGTTGTGCCCAGGGTCTAGCCACCAGATGGAGGAACCCACAGGCTGGCTTACTCAGAGCTAGTGTCTGTTCACTGGCAGCCAAAACCAGCCATTCCAAAGATAGTGTTTTCCTGAATCTGTTTGTTTTGGCATTTCCTGCATGAATGTCATGGGGTAGAGAAAGATTGAAGTAATAAATAGCATCTGTCTTAAATTGAAAAGAGGAATGTGAGTAAAAAGAGTTAGATAGCAATTGTCTTTCATTTAATCAGCAATGGGCTTACAATGGAACAGCCTTGTATGATCTCTTCCTGGAATGCTTGTTACCACAAAGTGAGTTTTGGTTTCTCAGTAGTTTCCCATAGATGAGTGTNAAAAAAAAAAGACATCATTTAGCCCCTTACTGGGAATTGATGGACAGGGGTAACCATAAAATAATTAGTTTCTCCATCACATGTGGAGATCTAGAGATCTCAGTTTTTTTCCAGTTTACCTTCTTACTCCACTGAACAATTTCAAATAATTTTCCTAGAGTAACTCTTTCACTGGTGAAACAGAAATGTAACACTTCATTGTAATATGTTCCACTCCTGAAGTTTTTTAATTTTATAGGCCATAAAGTTTTGTGGTGTATTAATACTGAACAAGCAGAAGAATTAGGAACTGTGTAGAGGGATTCTGTGCTGTTGATTCATGGGTTTCATTACTTTTTTTAACGAAGGACGTTGATTTATATTGTCTTTGTGGCTTCTGAAATTGGAAGTTGTTGCACTTGCAATGAATATTTACTTGCAGTCTTACTTTATGTCTTCAAATATAAAAATAATGAATAAATAATAAAAAATAATTAATAAAAATACAGAATAATGGCAGAACTTTTTAACCACAGTTAGAGTGGGTTCTCTGGATTTCCCCTGTGAAGCAGTAATTCATATCACTGCACATGATGAGCAGTATGGTGTGAGCCCAAGCATTACTCTTACTGGCACAGGTTTTGCATTTAGCTGTTGAATCTCCAACACTGAAAAAGTTTGCTGATAAACTGCAGATAAAGGAATGATACAGACATTGCTTGTGACTGTTAGAGTATGTGCTCTCATATGCACACGTCCTTGTGTGGACTGGGTGTACATACAGTTGTACACACACCTAATTAATATGAATTCATTAGAAAAGCTACTATTCATTGTTTTTATAAACATTAGTGCTTTTCTTTGACTAGAGAAACAATGTCTTTTTTTCCTTATTTTAATGGGAAAGGTGATGTTTCTGAGCATGCTTGTAAAGAAAAAAGCTGGTAGGGAAGGAAGTAAAAGTTTAAGAGACACTTGAGCTGTACTAAGAAAGTTCTACACAGGTCAGAAAAGGGAAAAATGCTGTCATGGATGCATGCGTGACTCATTTAAATTTTGCATTTGAAATTAGGCTCTTTCTTGTGGTTGTTTCACTAGTAACACAATTCAATGTTAATCTTGCTTCTAGAATTAGGCATCTTCTATAGATTTAAAAGGCACCATTTTAAAATGAAGGTGAAGTGCTGTATTAAGTTATGCTACTAGATTGAAGTACCCATTCTGTTTTAAGCTTTCAGAATACAATTCACATTTTCGATTCTGAGTAGCAAGAAAAAGGAGAAAATTTAGACTGAGAACTCTGAAAAACATCATAAACTGTATCTTTATAAAAACGGCTCTGAATTCTGATGTGCTGAGTGACAGGGAAGCATGCATGCTATATATTACATAAAGCTTCTATGTCTAGGAATATTTACCACACAGTGCACATTATACTTGGCAGCTAATCTACCAGGTTTTTTGAAATGCTCGTCACTCAGTGGCAGAAGGTATTTTGGCATCATCTTCAAAAATGCATTTACAAGTGTAGAGCTATTAAACACTGAAAGTTACTGAATATTTCTTCTAGCTTTCAATATAAACAAAGCCTTGTGCTTGTCTCCATTCTGCTTTGGTTTATATCTGTCACAAAATCAGCTGCTTTCTCATCAGTTAAGTAAATACAAAATTTGTCGTTTGATAATTTCAATACAAGGGAATCGCATCTCAGTATTCAAGGAGGAATTTGGCTGTTCTTTGGGAAAAGTTAATAAGCTGAATATGTTTACAGAGAAAAAAATAGGAAACAAAAGGATTTCCTAGATTTAAAAAATTACTCTTTGCTGTTGCTCCAGCTGACATTATCTGCACACAAGCGAGTAGACGGGCAGTCTCTGGCTGGCCTCATCTTATTTGGAGATAAGTCAATCAGTATTTTAAATAACTAGATCTTTGACATCTTCCAGTAGTATCCTGCATCTCAGGAAGCAATTCATTGTAGTTCTCCTCTACACCATGTTTGGAGGGCTTTGTGGTTTGTACTTCTATTAGGCCTCATTTTCAAAATTAAACATTGTAGTGTCTATTAAATTCAAAGTCACTCAATCAATTTGTGCTAAGTGTGCTTTCAATTACACTTACATGGTTTTCATTGAAACCAGTCAAAACCTTGCAGGAAAAAATTAAAAATTATTGTATAGTCTGTTTCTTCATTGTAGTTACAAGTGAAAAATCACAAACAACCCAATAACACTGACACAGCAGAAATAATAAAGAACAATGTTTTAATCCTGCACATGGAGATAAATCATGCAAGTCAATAAGGTATTTCTATCTTTAGTTTCTCTCATTCAATTCACTCTTGTTTCTTTAATCTTTCAGTCACATTCTCAAATTTCCTTTTTCGGTTATCTGACAAATAAGAAAGAAGAGCAACACTTAACTACATTTGTTGTCTTTGTACCTCTGCATCTCTCTTATGCAGGTATCCAGGACTATTTTGATAAAATGAAATACACTTACATGCACCATTCCTGTTTTTACGAGTGCAGGCGGCCAGACTGCAGAGTCGTGCTGGCACTGCTGGTGGACTCCAGATAGTTTTCAGCTGCTTGTATAAATGTGCCAGGGTATTTGCCTTCACGCTATTCATTGCTATCACCTTGGCACTTGAAATCTTCAGTTCCTCAAACAGCCAGAGGAGCTTTCCAGAGTCTAGCAAGCTATCAGCACAAAGTAGAGGAAAAAAATCCTGCGGATATACAGCTTCAAGATAACTGAGGGGTCTCCAGACCTATTTATACAAAATTGTGAGAGCACCCTTTCCTGGTTGGAGAGGTGGAGCTAACAAAGTAGTTAATTTTCAACTTGTCCCTGGGCTGGCTTCTTCATTGGCTCTACATTTTGTTGGAGGGCCGGCTAGTTGATGATTATTCTACATGTGCTTTCCAGGTTCTTTCTCATCTGGCTCCAGGAACACCAAAGGGTTACAGAAACTCTTACAAAACACTCTTTTGTATGCAAGGAGAGGTTTCTTATCATACATTCTTTGAATTTGAATAGTTGTATATTTGAATACTGATAGCTGAGAATTGCTATCATTAGCGAATGTAATTCTGAGGGCTGGCGACTGCTCAAACTGGGGAATTCACAGAAATCTAGTAGCTATACAAGGTTTGCCCAGGAGAACAGGAAGGGGAGCAGCCTCCTGCAGAGGAGTATTTTATCTCTGAGCATGTAATACAGTATCATTGCAGCCTCAAGGTGAGGAATTTGTTCTTCTGAACTATCAGATGTCCCATAAGAGGGATAATTTTGTATGGACTAGAAATAGGAACAGACATAAGGAACCATAATTACTCCTCCCACTCACACACTGCTTTGACCCAGTGGGTTTTTTTTCTCCAGTGGGGAGAACAAAAAAAAGTGGTCCTGAGCCACAAAAGGACTTTCATCCACGGGACATCGTGTTTTCTCCATTTTCTTGCAAATGCTGTGGAAACTGAGTATGGATAATCTCCCAGGGATTTGATTAAATGTTAGCTCATTTAAAGTTTAACATTATGTTAAAATGAAAAAGCGAGTGTAGCATTTAGCGCTAAGTTAATGGCTGGACTTGATGATCTTAAGGGTCTTTTTCAGCCTAAACGATTCTATGATTGAGATGTTTTCCTGACCTACGTTTCTTAGAGATGAAAGCATGAAGAATGTTACTTTCTTATTTCCACATGCAATTCCAATAACTTTGTTATCTTATGTGAGAGATCTGTGTAGAAAGCCCATCCTTTCATTTTCTTCAGGATCTGTGCTCTTCCTCCCATAGCTGCAATCCATGTAAGTGGCACAGACACAAGTAGCTTCTGAGTTAGAGTTGTAGTTTCTCAGGCCAAGCAATTCATTCTCTAAAGACGTCTCATAACATTACAGATTATAATAGGCCAAATGAGAATGGAAAAGGGTGCCTGGGCTTGTCAGGGAGCAGCAAGGGCCAGCTACTCTCTAAGGGCAGGGGAACAGGGAGCCGAGGACAACCACAGCAGAAGCAGTGACCTCGGCTGCAGCATGCAACCCCACAGAGGCTGAGCACAGCAGGCAGAGTTGGCTGCTGGTAAAAGGGTCCACTGACATTCCCAAACCCTGCAAGTGACAAACCAGGTCCAAGAGTCCAACCAGAGAGCCCGGACAGGAGCAAAAGGAGACAGGGCCAAAGACAAGCAACAAGGGTCCAAAGTCCCACCTAGAGACAGGGCCAAAGACAGCCCTGGAGGCAAGTACCCTGACAACAGAGATTAGGGGCCCAGGCTTGGGCTTAAGTGGGCTCCTGGCCCGTGGGCAGGGCTCTGGGTGGAGACTGCCCATGAAGCTTGTCAAGGCCATTAAGGCTTGTTAGTGCCCTCAGGGTCGTGACAGCGCAAAAGTATTGTGGGGCCTTTAATATTTCTTATGTAAGTATTTATAAAATCCATGTGATTATTTTCCTCTGTTAAGTACATGGGGTACGTTTTGAAAGCTGCAGAATCAGTCAGTGACAGAGTAAGCAGAAATGATAAGACTATTAACATTCTGCCATTAAAAATTTGCCATTAAAAAACACTCCTTTCTTAATCCATAAAGTTACCTGTGAAATATTTTTTGATAGTTTTTTTTTTTTTTTTACTTAAGAAATTGTGGTGTTTTGAATGAGAAACTTATTTGCTTGGCGATATTTTCATTAAACATACGCAGTCTGTCATGTCTTACCACACAGGGTGTAAGTGCAAAGCTCAGGCTCAGGGAGTCCTCTTTAGTGTCCTAAAGTGGCAAGCTTATCTGTGCTATTTACTATTCCAAATCCTACTATTTAGGAGAGTCTTTCTTAATGCTTGTCATTTATTACCTCAGCTGCCTGCTTCAGAGCATCTAAGAAAAAGCTGTTTTCAGCTAGGAGTTCTGCCCGAAGAACTGCAAAATCTAACTTCTATTGTTGTTCATAATTGTGGGTAATTACGTATGCGGAGTGCGACTGTATACAATGGAAATGTGCTTACTTTGTCTTCACAGAAACTAGAGAAGTAAAAATCTAGAAATTACTTGCTGTCACTACCCATCTGACTTCTTCTGTAAGTGCCTCTGGACTGGACAGAGAGGATGAATGTATATTTTTTTTGTGATGCATACTAGAGGATTGCCAGTACTTACATTCTGGTTAACTTCAAATGAATGCTGTTACTTGCAGAGAGAAAATTACGTCCTCAATTTAGTGTTTCAAGAAATCTGATTCTCCTGGCATCATGCTTCCAAGGGTGTTCCGGTCCTAATATTGTCTCAGCTGCAACATTATTGGCAAGTCAAACCCAATAATTCAGAAAAAATATAGTCTTACAGTTTTACTGTAATTAAAAAGATACAATGGAAGCAATTTCATAATTAACATTTTCCTCACCTAGTTATTGTTGTATAACAGCTGACAGGACAATCAGTCAAGCAGTGGGAAGCTGCCTGGGATGGCATTGCTGCTGAGGAGTCCATGTGAAACCTCTATGGAGTAGCTAAAAATATCACCTAGGGCAGCTTTCACAAAGCAGTCAGGTCATTACTGGGTGGGCTTTAACACTCGTTTCTTGGTGGATTGGCTCACACTTCCCGTGTTAGATATTACTTCAGCCTAAGGGAAGCTTTTCTTTGATGTCCAGATTTTGCTGGGACACTTCATGATGCGGCGAGGCTCACCAGCCTGCTAACCACCTCTACTCCCTCCAGTTTTTCATTCTCTCTCTTGTATTAGGGGTCCTGAAACAGGACAGAGTATTCCAGATGTGTCCTCACAAGTGCTGAGTCGTGGGGAATAGTCACTTGATGTGCTGGCCATGCTCTTTCTAATATAGCCACTATGCCATTAACCATCACTGCAAGGGTGCATGGCTGATACATGTTCAGCTTGTCCTCCAGGATCTGCAGTGCTTTTCTCCAGAGCTTTTCACCCTAGCAGTCAGTCCCCAGGCTGTACCGAAGCGTAGGATTACACCATCCCAAGCGCAGGACTTGGCATTTGCCTTTGTTGCACTTCATGAAGTTCCCTGGCTTGTCAGGACCGCTCCGAATGGTGGCCCTACTGTCCTGCATATGACAGTCATGGTGTTACATGGAAACTTGCTGAGGGGACGTTCTGTCACTCTGGCCACTGATGAAGATTTGCACTTAGTTTATTTTACGTCTCACACCTGAAAAAATGGGATTACGTTGCAAATAATTTTGATCATGTTTGAACATGAACATGTACCACCACAAAACGGCTGCAGGTCCAGAACTAGGAGACGGTCAAATTCTGCTTAGAATAATAGCATTAATGATACATTGATGCTATGTAACATCTTGTATCTGGATCTCTGACAAAAATGTACGAAGGTGGGGACTACACACTGAATGAAAAGCAGTTCTCAGACAACCCTCAGTCTGAAGAAAAGGATAAAATCCTCTAAAATTAGTAAGTGTGATGAGCTCCCCTTCAGGCTTTTGATAATCCCAGTGGATTAAAAAAGACCGATGATGTTAATGGTACCTGACCAAGTAAACATGGTCTGTGGCAAGCCTGAGCAAAGCTGGGCAAACGAGCAAATACTGGGCAGAGATATCAGCTGTGTAACAGGTAAAAGGGCAGCAGAAGCAGCTGTGAGCGTGATCCTGGGAATATGACAGTTGGGCAAAGTGCACATGCAGAGCTTGTTAGAATGGCAGATTTCTGAGAAGGGGAATAGCCTCCTATCTTTTTTTTTCCATGATGTATACAGGGGAGGTGAAACAGCATGTAAATAAATAAGAGAACATTGAGATCATGCCTGACCCTTCTCACCTTATTTCTCAGACTGGCAAAAATGACCTTACAAGACCATGAACTTTCACCAGCTAGATGACCAAATGTGTAATGATGTTTTTCTCTCTGCTGTGCGAATTCAAGGCCTTTTCTTCCATCCTCGCTCATGAAAATTAGGAGTATCTTCATTGAATGAAATGGAGTTTACTTAGCATAAAACAAGTGAGATCAGAGTCAGAAGAGAAAATGTCTGTGTCTTGCCCCAAGTCATAGAGCTAGCTGAAGTAGGTTCAGGAGCAAAACCCACTTGATCCTGACCTGTTTCCTGTAATAAAATCAAACAACCATTCTGAGAGAATTGAAAATGGACATGGTGTCTGAAAAGTTAGTGATAAGGAAGTAGGTACTCGGAGGAGGAAAACTGACAACAGATTTCAACAGCAGAGCAGTTTTCTGTTGATAAAAGGAGAAATGCTACAGCAAGTTTACAAATAGCATTAACATTACCGTCATTCAAAAAATTTGTTTTCTGTAACTTTTAATTAAGTATCACTATGTCACAAGATAGTGCATGCTATGTTCACAGGGATGTGTTTGTGTCTCTCTCCAGGTATGAGAGTTAGTATATAGAAAATGAATAAAGTAACTCGAACAGAAACTGAATAAACAGGGGAACTTCCAGTACTCTTTTTGTTTTTCATAGCATAGGATGTGATCAAGGATTTTATCCATGGGAAAGAAAATTATTCCTACAGGGTTCTTATGGCAAATACTCTGGAGTTACTTCTGTGCCCTGATCACATCTTCTGTGTTCTTCGTGCCTTTGTTTCTATATTCTCATGCTCAGCAGTGAGTATAATTATGAATGCCTGTCACTTGTTTAAACAAATGCTTTGTTTGGCAACCTTTGTTTTCCTGCTGCTGATGCAGCTGCAAAATTGTGTGCACAGTGTGTTAATTTTTTACCTTTGATGCTATGGTAAGTTTTTTTTCCTAACAAAAAAAGGGAAACCAATGAATGAGATACCAGTCTCTCTTGATCCACACAAAACATGTGAAAGCAGCAACTTCCTTAGGATACAATAGTAAATGAATGCTGATACAACGGTAAAATAAGCTAGATATTTCCTGGAACCAAATGATTCCTCATAACATGACAGAGAAAAGTTAGCACATACATAAAATGCAAGAGAGAGAGAGACTGAAAAAAGAGGATGAAAAAGGTGAGGAAATAAACCAACCAAGAAATACCTTGTTATTTTAATTGGGACAACAGGCTAACAGGGCAACAGGATGTATTTTCTTCCATAAAAACTAAAAAATGAAATCGATATATTAGCGATTCATTTTTATAAGGGGGAAGGAAAATAAGGATGGATTTGAAAATAAGGATGGATTTGACGTAGGCAGTTAAGCAAGTTAGCATGGTTTAAATCAGAATATAACTTAGAGCATATCAACTTCTTCCTGGTGCTTGCTCACGGGCAGTCTCTTATTCCGTGGTAAAGTGAAGCCTTCATTCACTTACACTGAATTTCATTACATTATTGCAGAAATATTCAGGTGAGCACATTTTTGAAAGCTCAGAAAGCTTAGGAGATTGCAAAGCACAGGAAACAATTATCCTTGGGTAAATCATTTGTGTGTTGGCACCATAAATTAAAGACTAGAAGCCAAATTTGGGCCTTCTGATTTAAGCACAAAGGAGGTCTCCACTGTTAGGTTGTGAATAGAAAGATCCTCTTTCTTCTGCTGTTTACCACTGTTTTCTGTCATACTCTTCACTGTGCAAAGAGTATTTCATATCTGTCTGTGTCAGTCTCAAGGGGAACAAGGGATAGGCTATGACAACAGCGTCTCTTCATGAGGTATTTGTGTAATTCAAAATTTTAAAAGGAAACGCCCCCTGCTTTGGAAGAAATGATAGGTGAAAAGATCTAAAATCATATCTCTAGTAGAGAGGGAAAAAACCTTTACAAGAGTTAAGTTAATTGTATATTCCAGATTGCTGTAATGATCAGAGCGGACTGACTCGCTAGCGGAAGGTAGTGCTGCAGCCTTTCTTAGCAATAAATTGCTGTATCATTTTTTTATTCTGTTACTATCTCTGATCAAAGATGTAGACATCAGTTGCATCCTGCCAGTATTTCCTGCAGTTAATTTGACGATTATAGGTGAATAGTGTAATTGGTTTATGACAATGAAAGTTTTTCTGGTTTGTGTTGTTTTAGCTGAGAAACGATTTACTGCCTATACAGAGAGGAGCGGGATCTCACATCCTCAGCAGAACACGAGTTAATAATCTCTGGGAGGGAATGTACTGATGAGAAAACAGGACGGCTTTTACATCGGATTTGGTTTATGATGGCAAAGGCTTTTACCAGCAACTTTCCACAGCAGGTATTTATACTGATATTTATATCACTGTTTTTCTAGCTGGGACCTGGCAATTGCTTGAGTGTGGCAGAAACCGTTTGGCAAATCTGTTGCAGGGCAGATCTGTGCAGCAAAGCATGAAATAATCCTGTGTGAAAAGTCAGTTTATAAGTAGTTTAACCTTTGAACTTCCTAATCTGCTTGTGAAGGAAGAGAACACAATAAATAAATCAACAGACTCAGCTGAACAGTTACAAATCTGGAAGCAGAAGCAAGGGTTTTCCTAACACAGCCGTTGTTAATTCCCAGGCTCATGACAACTCTTTCATGCTGAAAACACCAACTTGAGAAGTCACCACGAGCACTTTGGAAGAAAGGCATGGCGCACGTGCCTCTGCTAGCATAAGTTTCCCTGCCTGAAACATGAAACCCCCCAAGTCCTGTTCTTTGACTGTCGCTGTACCTCCTAGACAGGTGAGCAGGAGGAATTGCTGGTCTCCTGGGGTCTGAAACACTTTAGAAATTGGAGCTTTTGTGACACGCACCATCTAATTCCACACAGGTGCAAAAGTCCTGCAGTGGGCACCTTGAGTTTGAACATGACAAAGCCACAGAGCTGAGAACAGCATTTCAAACCACTAGCTCACCAGCTCCATTTAGCCGTAGGTCTGTAGATCTCAGGGTTTTTTTTTTTTACAACTAAACCAGGGTGGATTCAATTGAACGTCACGGCACTGCAGAACTGAATTAAGCATCTCATTTAAGGAATATTTTTATGCAGAAGTCTGAAACTCACCACTGGCTGTGCTGAAGCTGAAAAATGAAGTATGATGATGGTCTTGTTTGGGCAACACTGTGGTATATAAGGATGTAGTAAAATAATGTAATCTTTGTCTTCTTTCAGAGCTACTCACATACTTCCTCCGTGCTTCCTTTTTGTGCTTTTGCATATTTTTATCATTCCCAGAAGGTTAACAGAAGGTTTTCCACCTTCGCCCAGTCATTCTGTTCTCGCACCAAATGCAGGAACGAAGCAACAGAAGAATCAGTCTGATGAGCTAATTTAGCAAATTCCCACTTGCTGCCTGTTCTTCAGCTGTGTTCTGAGCATGGTGACATTTTGCTCCTTAATATGACAGCTCACATTCAGATCATCCCATTTCAGCAATGCAAGCGCTCAGGAGCCATTTGAGCAGGGAGAAATTTAATGGAAGGACCAGAGAAAGGAGTAGGAAAAGGGAACATGCCAGTGTGTGAATGGCTCAGTGCCAGCGGCTCTCAAGGTGCGGATATATGTTTAATCTGCTTGCTGACAACTCCGCTGGCCAAATCCTGTAGCTGCATCACCTGGCAGGTCTGGAAATGCTTAATAAAAAAGAAATGTGGCACTGGAGTTTGCAGTAGCCCCGAGATGCTGTCAGAGAAGGAATCGCGGAGCCATGCCCGGCAGGATGTGATCACAGGCTGTGGGACACCACTGCCCAAACCAAACGACTGCGTTGTCCGAAATGCTGGCAGGTCCGTCGCTGGCCTGGGGTGCGCAGCAAGACCCTGGTGAGGTGTCCTGGTCCGAGCACGAGGGTTTTGTGGAGCCCTTGGTGTTGTGGCAGGGTTAAGGGCGCCTGAGGGTGAAGAAGGAAGAGAGCGGGGACATTGTGTGGATGTGTGTGGGTATGGTTGTTGTCCCAAAGATGGATTCTTGGTGCAAGAACCAATTCACACACTGAGTCGAGATATTTGCTTTATTCCATTTCTGCACAGAGATGGGTGCTGGGTGGTAATTCCACAAAGCTAGCACATCCCGTTATCCTCGCTTCACATATTTATACAGTTAAACAAAGTCACTACTGTTAACACCTACTTGTTAGTCATTGGTTATTTCTACTTTTGCTTTGACACCTGCTTGTTAGTAGTTGGTTATTTCTACTTTTGCTTTGACACTTGCTTGTTAGTAGTTGGTTATTTCTACTTTTGCTTTGACACTTGCTTGTTAGTAGTTGGTTATTTCTACTTTTGCTTCTA
>VYZW01030344.1:2528-20270 GCA_013401315.1 Balaeniceps rex | reverse complement strand
AAAAACTATGTATATAATTTTATATAAATAATTTATATAGTTATATAATAAAATAATAATTAAAAAATTTGAAATGTTGCATTAGCATCTAATTGATTAGAAATTAGTTGCAATACTACAATTAAAATAAATTTGCAATAGAGAAATGGCAGCTTTCAGGAAGAAGCCTTCTGTATCTTCCCCACCTGTAACTTTCATTGTGTTCATGGTCTTAACCAGCTAAGATATCTACTGCAAACCAAAGAACTACTTTATCTAGAATTCCTTAACTCACTGAAAGCCCTCCTGCTCCAAATAAAGTGATAAAAGCAAAAGCCTACAGCTGGCTGCAGTTACAACTACTGCAGTATTAAACCTTGCATTCTACCCCCTTATCATAGAATCACAGAATCATTTGGTTGGAAAAGACCTTTAAGATCATCGAGTCCAACTGTACCTGTCCACTACTATACCATGTCCCTAAGCACCTCATCTACCCGTCTTTTAAATACCTCCAGTCCCCCCCCATGAATGGAAGTGAGGAAGCAGAGTGCAGTAGCAGCCTACAAAGATCAGTGCTGTATGCCTTGTAACACTCCAGCTCAAGCCCAGGTGCTCAGACTCCTCCTGCACCTGCAGGGGAGGAGATGCTACCCTAAAGGCGACTCCACAGCATGTGCCTTGAGGTGCCCCAGGCCTGGCCTCCATCAGTAACAGGGCAGCAGCGAAGCGAGGAAGGCCTTCAGTTCTGTTCCCAGCACCGAAGCTGGCTGTACTCATTTGTACTTAGTTGAGAGTCAGCAGTCCTACGATGCAAGCAAGTACATTTTATGTAACTGAACTGGAATACTGAGTTTAGCAGAAAAGTTCACACTTGTTCAAAACAACATGCACACTCATTAGAACGTTGTACAACAATTAGTACCCACACATTGTCTCTATTTTCTTTTGTCCTTAGGTCCTTCCTTTTGCACGATTCCCTGCTTGGTGCAAAGACAATGCAATAGTCTTTTCCTGCCTCCTGTGCTGGTACCCCAACCTGATAGATGCCACAGAGGATAATATTTAACTGCATGCAAACTACCAGGAAAAACAAAGAGTAAAAACCTTTTTACTCTACCCTTCTCAATCCCCAAAGTCCCGGGAGACACTACCTTCAGCCTAAGAACTGGCCTTCACAGTCTGAGTAATTACACCTTGACCTTGAGAATTTAGGCTAGCTACCATTTTTAGACCCCAGGCAACTCAGATTGCACACCATCCACTTTACCCTGTATGCTGCTGCTATTCTCTCAGCACAAATCCTGTATGGAGAGGTGCCTCGATGGGATGCAATTGGGAAAAGGGGATGGAAAGCATTGACTCATAACGATGGCCGAGACTCCAATGTGCTCTAACACAAGAAGCCACTAGGCCTTTTCTTTAGAAAAACAATGAAGGAAGATTGCATGCTGGGTATTTTCAGATGCAGATAGGCAGCTGTTCTGTACACACGTTGGAAATTGCAGTAAATTCCCCATTTATACTTTACTTACATGAAAAGGTGCATTTCTAAAGCTTACCTCCAGGGTTTTGAAAGGATCATTTTTAATATCTATTCTGTTGTATCCTAGACTGAGCTCAGTCAGGTTGGTGCAGGAAGCAAAGACTCTGTCAGGGAGCTTATACAATTCATTATGTTCTAACTTCAGAATCTGCAACAGGGGCACATTTTGGCACAATTCTGGTTGCAGTTTAGAGATGCTGTTGTAGCCTGCGTTCAAGTAAACCAGCTGGCTATACTTGGTCAGATTTGCAGGACCTAGCTGTCTTAGCTGATTATGAGAAATGTCCAAACCCGTTATATTGTTTGGGAGATCAGAAGGAATTTGAGTCAGCTTCAGGTGACTGCAGTCAGCCATTTCATTTCGGATCTGACATTGCTTTCCAACTGATGCACACAGCAAGCAGACAGACACCAGTCTGACAGATAAGCTGCTCCACCAAAGAATAGCACATCCCATCGTTTTATCTGCAAAGGCAAAACGAACACAGCACAAATTACAATCATTTTGACACAACTTACATCTTAAACTGAAGGCGAAGCAAGCCAGGCTCAAGACCCATGTAGTTTTATACTGAACAAACACTCAGTACTTTTCACCCATAAAGTAGCATTCATTTCTGCAGAAAAGGTGTATCTAAATCTCTCTAAATGAAGATTTTTCTTTAAAAACAATAGTATTGTCTTACATAAAAATAATTATGTTCAAAAAGCTACGAACACTTTATTATCAATGCAAATTTCCAACCATTCTCCCTTTTCTGATTAATTTTGCATTGCTTTAACATGCATAAAATAGAATAAATAAGACAAATTATACACAGGCCCCTCAGTGTTAATCACTGAGCTCTGAGCTTAACCACACTGATAAATATTTATACACAGGCCCCTCAATGTTAATCACTATGCTCTGAGCTTAACTGCACTTAAAATATTTATGGTTATATGCAGTAAGAACGTCTGATATACCACTTCTTGATTTTGCAGTTCTTGCCAGTTTTTGTTTTACAAGCCAGCCACACAAAATTCTAACCATCTTTCCATCTCATAGCGAAAGAAGGAATACCAGGCTTTAGAAAGGTGTATGAGAAAGTGAGAGCAGACAAAATAATAAGTACCAACCTAATCAGAGAAAGAAACGGAGAGGAGCCAAGGTGTAGAGAAAACACTGTCCATAGATTCAATGCATTTATCCAAATACTTTCAAGAAAATTTACACATTTAAGAATTTATATATCCCACCCCATATGTTTTGAGCATTTCCATTAGAATATCAACCTCTGTCCACTGGTGCTCTAATCTTCAATGGCTCTGCCTGTTTAGGCATTACATTTCTGATGAATCTCAGACGTTTTCGTATTTTATTCAGTTTTGATTTAGTATCCGTAAGATTTAAATTCACCTGGTGATCTTGTAATACAGCTTTACTGGATAAGGAAGAAAATTAATTACACACAAATTCTGACCAGAATAGAGCTGTAAGAGCTCAGAAGGGTTTGACTAGCCTGCTGAGTCATAGAGTTTGTCTAATTAAATAGCATTTCTGCTAATCAAGAGAAGAGTCCAGTGTATCTTCCATATCGTTCTCTACTGAATTAATCTTTAGTAGAGGGAGAACAAATACTTTGGGAGTGCTTGCCAGAATATTTTTCCATGCTTTAGCAGAGAACAGTAAACTTAGGTTTCTCTGCTTCAATTTTTTTTTTTTTTTTTAAATATAAAGGTTATACTTTCATCCCTGAAGCTTTGAGTGTCTCCACAATCTCCATATACACATATCTCTACGGCCTTCTGCCAACAAATTTGGAACCTACCTGCCACCCTCAATTTACCAATGAGTTGAGTCTCAGCATGATGGGCTCCCAGGTAGAGAAGACTATCGGTGCCCCCCTACAGAACAGGCTATAGAAGGGAATTTAACCTTACTAGACTTAACAGGAATCTAGAAGAGCTTCTCAAAAGACTAATTCCCAGGAATATGAGCTTTCTTAGTTCTGCAGCTCACATTTTCCTTTGCTTGGAACCTGTGTTTAATTAACATGATCTAGCTTTGAGCACATTAGATTACTGCTCAACAGCAAACAATGAAACAAGAAATTAAACCAGCACATTTGTACAGAAAGAGAAGAAGCCTTCAGAACATATGTTTTTTAAAGATAAGAGTTTTCACTACCGTAACAAAACACTCTGAGGAACTGACACTGCAACCTGCAGCCAAACAGGAGTTTAGCAAGTCAGACCCCAGCAGAGTTTGGCTCCGTAGGTGACCTGCCTTTTCAGAGGGCACGCATTAGGACTGCTCCAGTGACAAAAAGCCACATTATAGTGGCCAGAGGGGAACCCCGTGAGTGCCTCTGTGGGAGCAACCTGGCCATCCAGGGAGAGACATCAGTAAAATCCAATGTGAGTGGGGGATACAAGCAAGGGAAAGAAGGACCTAAAGCATTGCGAGGTGTACACAAAAGACTACAAAAGATGATTTGAAATAAACCCTAATGAAAAAACAATTCCCTGCTGGGCACCACATGTGGGCCTGATCCGTCTCCTGCAGCTCACACAGCCTGGCTCTCCACTCACCTGCCACTGGCAAACAGGGAAGGGGAGCAGATAGCAAGTAACTGAACCCAATAGTCCTGCAGACAGCCTGACCTGCTACAGCTGCTGCTGAACACAGCACCCGTGTCCCTGTAGCTGAGGAAAATAAAGGACCACTTGTCCTGCCTTGTTCCTCTGCACCCCAGCTGCTGCAACAGCTAAGAAAAGCAAAGGGGGAGCTTGTCTGTAACAAAAGCTTTACCTCTGGCCTGCATCCTTCTGAGGTTTGTTTTAGGGAGATCAGATAGCTGCCAGGCTCCTCAGCAGTTGTTGCCAGCTCATCTTTAAGTTTGAAAGGTGCAAGAAACGTACTGCACAAACACAAACCAAGTTCTCCGGCTGACTTCCAGTAAGGCCTGAAGGGCTGCCTTTTTCTTTTTTCATTGCAGGAAGTCTGGAGTCAGCTTTAGGTGTTTTATGCTTTAGTTGGGGATCCAGTGAAGAAAGCACACACGCATTATCAGACTTCAGGGACAGTGTTACAGAGCAATATTTAACAGAAAAAGGAAAGAATGACAGTTTTAATGTTATGAGCAAGAACTTTAAAAAACTGGAGAATTTAGCAGGGGAGCCTCCAGCATCTCCCAGGGAGGAACATTCCACTTCATCTATATTGCCTTTTTTTTTAACGCACAAAAATACCTCCTGCCAGCTGCGGACACCACATCCGGGCACAAGCACCAAAGCACACTCAGTAAGCAAACAGCAGTGGCACCGACTTTGCTAACTTGCAAATGAAGGGAAATCGCCCAAACTCCTGAGTGGTACTTTGGCTTCGAGACCTGCATTTATTACTAAGAAGGGAAGAATGGCATCCACTTACCGCTGCGGGCTTTATCTCCTTCAGTTCGGGGGCATCCAGGGGCTGCACAAGTTTCTCAGCACACGAAAACCGTGAGGAAACGCGCTGCCCAGAGCCGGGAGAAGTGAAACCGAAAGCGGGGACGGACGGGCGGCAAGCCGGGGGGGTTGCCCCGCCAGCCGGCGGAGCGAGCGGGATGAGGATTTCCCTGACCTTGAAACGTTTCAGAGGTGCCGAGGGCGGAGGTCGCCCCTAAGCTCAGAGGCGGGCTGGCAACTTGTGATTTGCTGACAGAAACCGATTCAAGCACACAGATGTGTGATTTAAGCGTCACACAGTCCTACTCGTAACTCAATTACAATTTATTCCTAGCTAATTCCCGTGTCTCTGAAAATCCTTCAGGACACATCCCAAAAGCAGATATGCTGACTGATTACTGACATAGGAATATTACTCTCTTAACGTAGAAACAAAGCACCAATAGGTTCCTACAGAGCCACATAAAGTATCCTTTTTTAAAAGGGAATTTGTTTGTGTGAGAAAGCAATAGATTACATTTTTAAGAGAGATAATAAAATATTTTCTATTGTATTAAAAACACAAAATTGTTTTCAAAAGTCCAAGTAGAAGTTTTAGGTACAGCTTTTAGATGTGTGTCCTTTTCATACTGTTTGTGAATTCACGTGTCCCTGCTTTCCCAGGGACCTGACTATCAGTTCCCAGATGTGACAAAAGGTTCTGCTGCCTCAGCTGCATTGGCATTGGTGAATCCTCTGCGGGGCTCATTCAGCCGCACTTAGGACACAACCACAGCACTGAGTTCAGCTTTAAATTTTTAGGTAGCAGTGCTGTCCTGCTTGAGTAGAGCGTGGGTAGCTGCAGACTCACCCAGAATTCTTCATTCAAAGCTCTAATTCTTCATTCAAAGTGTTTGAAATTACAGCCTGCAGGAATGTGTTGATCACCTGCCCACCAGGAGCTCTGGAGAGGGAGGGGAGACTGTGCTAGTTTCTACCGTATATCCTGTTAAATCCGGGACCACTGACAGATTTGCTGTGGAGCCCAGGAAGGTATGCTGGCTACCAAAGATGTTAGGGCCCTTACTTCCTATTCCTGCTCTCTGAATTCTTTCAGCAACTGCCTAATATAAATTAATATTTATTCTTGGAGTTAGAACACTGAAACTGAGACCAGAACCAAGCTCCTTTGGAACTGAAAGGCTCTAAAGCCTGTTTCAGTCCCATTTCACAGTTAAACCTTGAGCCTCTCTTTCGTCTTGCTATTGGAAGAGCAAAGTTCTGTTCTGTGCTGCCCTGTGTGCTTCTGCACTGGATAAGGTCATTTGATCATAAGCACAGCCACCTGAGGTCACATTAAGTTACTCTGAAGAGGATTTTCCCTTTGTGGTTTGTAACTCTGCTGCTTTGGAACAGAAGAGATCACACTGATGTTAAAGAAACATAATAATTAACAACCTTTGTAGATCATTATTCCAGCATAGCAATACTGTCAAGTATTTTGCCTCTTATCTCCCCCTACACCATGCTCATACTACAGGTAAAATCTGCTCTTTGATCTCACCTCATAATTTATTCCTTCTCAATTCTCTTCCCTATACACATAGGGGACTATTAGGTAGCTGGAGTTAGTTGTTTCACCACAATGGAGGAAAATCATATGATGCTGATGAAGCTGCTAATTTTATCAGTTATGCCTTTCTAACACTATGGCCTTAGAATGATGTCAGTGGCTCAGGGAGACAACGGCACAAGGGTGCTCAAAAACTCCACTCTTTTGTGGAGCACTTGCACTGGGGATAAGAACATTTATTTTATTGCAGAAAATTTAAAAGCAACAAAGCTCTTTAGACATTTTGCAGCATGATTTACAAGAACCAGCAGATATTACTGTGCAAGGTAGCCTCTAGGGCATACACAGCCAGTGCAGGTTCAGCAAGTATGGTATTTCTGAGGCAGAGGACAAAGGACAAAGTGGACACATCTGTGCTTATTTCAGTGGTGTGAAATCACATCAGGCTCTCAAGCTGCCACAACTCCACTGTAGCTTCCTTTAAACTGTACTTATGTTTTCAAGTGCTGGAAAGGACATGCAACCTCATAATGGAGGGGAAAGTCAAGCACTCCACAAGTCTAGAGAACAATTTAGGAGAAAACCAGCACAAAACTACACAGTGCTCCCACATGGTGGTCGAGGAAAGCAGCTCCAGTCAGCATTCAGAACCAACTGTCAGGCAAAATTCTGGAGATGTAGCCATTTCACATGTAACAGCAGAGTAACCAGTTGCTGCACAGACCTCGTTTAAGCTTCTCCGCTATCAGCACGAAAGGGTGGGGACGTAAGTGCAGTATCTCACAGCACACTCACAGAGCAAACATGCCACCAAAACTTAGCCTAGAAAAAAGCAAAAAGGAAATATACTGATCTTAACCTTATCTTCAAATACATACAAGTATATTAACTTAGCACATGGCTAACTGGACTTCAGTGTTTTTGTAAACTGCAAGTCAGACTGAAAGTGTCAGGGGGAAGACCCAAAATGACAGGACACCTGCAGACACTTTCCATGATTATCAGGTCACTCGAATGGTGGAAGCAGCATATGTTGTGGTTGGATTTAGACATCCCATGCAGCAGTGAATGGGTTCACACAAACAGAATGTAAAGAGGTCTGAAAGTGAGCTGAGCTACAAGGAAAAAGAAAGCAGGAAAGAACAGAGAGCTGAACAGTTAAAATCTGAGGCAAATCTCGACAAAGGACATCCTGCAGCATCAAGGCAACTAGAAGGGAGGACAGTGTGGCAGACAGAGTAAGCTGGTATCTACCTCCTGAGACAGGAGAATAGATGTTTTTCCTGTGTTGTGCTTACATGAATTCAGCTAAGTTCAATTGTGCTGTTGAAGAATCTAACAGATCATGTGCCTTTTGGGTGCAATAGTTCCTTTAAGGCTGCTCACACATCACTGCTAATTTATAGGTTGTAAAAGTTGAATTACAGCATTAGCTTTTTGTGGACACAAAAGTAGAAAAGGACATTTGAGGACTGACATGCAGATCAATGTGTTAAGGCAGGTTATGTTCATTAGCATTCTCCCAAACTTCTGGGTGCTTATCAAAGACAGGAGAATTTGTTTCCATGCATTTCTTATCCCCGTCCCCAGCTGAAAACATGGCCTGGGCAGGTAGCTGAGAACTCCAGCCAGTGTTTGGGATTTAAGCTATCTAGTAGCCAGCCATGAGCAGTGGCTCTGGCTGAACTGTTTGTCGCCTGGAAATAACATGCAAAATGCCACTGGACATGCAGAGATAAACTCTACAGCATTTGCTCACCACCTTTGAGGTTGTGGTGTACACTTTCCTCATGTGTTGCACTGACTGTAAAGATCAACTGCAACTGCAGACCAAGTCACATTATCTGAAAAATTCTGGCATGGTAAGAGCATTCACAAAAGCCCATTTCAGTACAATTAGGTGCTTTACTTAGCCTAGCCAGGAGGCAATTTAGAGAACTAAGAATTCAACTCTAGGATGGATTCCTGTTCAAAACCACCTCTTCTTTCTATATTTGGACAGTTACAAAGGCAGCCTTCACAACCCTTTTCTCTGCATCTTACGCTGCTTCAGCAAGAACAAGGATGCATCACTACACAGCAGTATTTGTGCTATGTTAATGCCTTTACTTTCCATCCAGGGAATTCTAATCCCAAAGAGAGAACCCTGGAGCTAGAGAAATGAGAAGTTAGTCACTTTTAAGTTAACCTTTTAGTCAGGGTTAGAGAAGGTCAAAACACTTCACTATTTCAATTTTTTTTTCTAAAGAGGTATCACAATGTTTCATATTTGCACCACTGGATTTATGTGTGTGTGTATATATATATTTTGCTATCAAATGTTTTAGCTTTTTACTACATACTGAAGTAGTAAAGAGGATGAAATTTAGGACTTGGGTATTCTTTTGTTGTGGAAGTATTTTTTTGGCAATTTCTACCTCTAAGAACTCTCCCCAAAAGGTGACAGCATTCTTAAAATCTTGTTCTTACCCAGCTTTCTCAATTAAGCATGCATATGAAACGTTTTTGATTTGCAGTAGTTTCTACCTGCCAGCATCCTCCCACAATATTTAACTGTCTGGTTTCAGAGTCCCTTCCTTTTTTGCTGTTCCCCCTTTTTCTGGCACATTTTCGTGTTTGTTTTCACAGTATATTTCCAACAGAAAATCTATATCCCAATGCAGATTTGCCCCCACACCAAATGATTTCACTGTGAACGCAGCAAACTTTAATGATAAAGTATAAATGCCAGCATTTGATTTACACTCACGCTTGCAACACAGATAGCAAACACTAGTACAAGTCTACCACTCTTAGAAATATTTTCCCGCTAAAGACTATGCCTTTGAAAGCAATGTAATCTCTAGCTTCTAAAGGTAAGCTGTATTTAAAAGAATCACAGCTGCATTTGATCTTTCTGTTTACTAAAATCTCTATTCAGTTATATCTGGTATCTTTTTGCATTGCATCTTTTCCTCAGTAGTCACTGTGCCCTGAAAGCCCTAAATGCTCAGATTCACTTAGAGCTCACAGAAGGGAAGATGCACAAAAGTGAATAAACATGCAAACACACCCACATAGTCCACCCTTTTTTCTTCCCCACCCCCAAGAAATATTCGGCTGTGCTGACAAGTGACTTCAAATCCAACATTACTTCTTTACAATGGCCCCTGGTACATCTCTTGTCCACACCTATTCTCTATTGTCTCTCTCGTGAAACCATGGAAACAGGGGCAATACATTTTTCGTCAGGTTATTTTTTTCTCACCAAAATATATTTTCAACCCTACCAAATTTCAGTGGTATGAAAGGAGACCCCATCAGCTGCCAGGTATTAAAAGTTTCTAAGGCATATCACAACAGCCATACATACAAGCTGCTGCATCTAACTTCACTTACAAGGTACCGGACAAATCATGAACATGCTTTAAATGCAGTGAATATCCATTGTGAGCCTTCCAGGAATATCACTGCTTACGTGGTGCTGGTGGACTTCAGACAAACGATCCTGCTCCTGTGTATTCTGTCTATTCATGTGGGATTTTGGGCAACGCTTTATTTTATTGTGAAGGATCCAAAGCTAGTTATGCATTGCTCCCAACGGGATTTTTTTTTTTTTTTAAACTTGTCTTAGCTTAACTAAAATTGTATTATGTTGCTTTCAGTAGCTATAGCTTTTGGTTTTCTTAGCAGAATAGCCAAAGAAATTGTAACAGTCTTTAGAAAATCAGATGTTTTAGAGGAACAACTACTTGGACAAAGCTTTTGAGTAAGAAATACCAAATCATTTCAACTTTCTCATTTAATTTTGACATGCTAGAAAGTAGTTTATTTTAGTAGTGGTAAACATGACTCATTTTAAATGTAACAAACATAACACAAAAATGATGAAGCTGAATATAAGTATAGGATGAAGTAACATGATTCAACATTGTTGAAAATACCTCTGCTCATTTCTGTTTTGAATTGCAATTTTTCATTTGGAATTGGAATGAACACAACAGCCATTTGAATCCAATCAATGGCTTTTTTAGGCCCATTGTCAACAGTGCCATTATGTAGCCCACACTCTTTACAAGTAAGAGGAACGGTGAAAGTTAGAAAAACATTTACAGAGAAGAAAACCAAAGAAAGGTCAATCATAACTGCTATTAAAACTATTGGGCTATAATTATAATACTGTTAGATTAAAATCTGAGGACTAAATCCCAACACCAGTGCATTAGATCATTACTAAATTCATCTGCAGAGCTTAAAAAACATCTGTTCCTATTCAAAGATTAAGATTGTGAAAGCTTTTGTCTATAAATAAAGTGTGGAACGATATCTTTCAATTCCTTGTCCTAGACAGAACAAAGGCACAAAAAAATAGAGAAGTATGTCTTATTGTAACTAGATTAAAAAAAACACTAGGTTTGACAGTTGATACACATTTCCAATTTCATTAATTTGTAAGGTAAGTTTTATGTATTGGAAATATGGCTATTTCAGACAGCAATTATATCTACAGAAAGCTGAAACCCAAGAAAACCTTTTATAAACAAAATGCAAAGCACTGGGCCTGATTCAATGTATTGAAATTAGAGACTACTACAATTTTTTATATATTGCACAAAAAGCATTCCCTGGGGCCAGTTTCTTTTTGCCTACTGCTTAATGCTTTGAGCATACAAGATGCATTTGGAAACATTTGTTTGCAAATACAAACAGGCATGGTAATAACTGTGCTGTTCTCCATTAGCCATACTGATAAGGGGCTTTAATTACCTTATACCCCAGTCACTTGGCTATAATTTTCACCCAGTGGGGAATTTAACAGAAAAATAGTATGACATTCAAACTGATTTGAATTAGGGAAAGTTAAAACTGCAGAACAATGTTAAGAAAGTATGGGACACCACTCTATTCAGCACAACCAAAACAGCATGCCTGTAACATTGGAAACTGGTTATCAGTTGGGTTTCTATATTCTCAAGTATCAGGGGGTACTTGAGGATAATATAAATGGACAGAGAAGGCAAAAAGAAATCTTCCAGTGTTGTGCATCTATGCAAACAATGGAAAATGAGATCTAGAAATTATACACTTAAATATGGGTCCTTTCTGCAGTAATGAGACTTCACCCCAGGCAGACAAAAACCTAGGAAGCATAAGGACCGGGGATCAGAATGGAGCATATGGAAAAATCTCATCTAAGGCTGCCATCTTGCCCCACAGCAGGTTACATTGGCTGAATTCTGACCTGATTTACCAGAAGTAAGGATTTGTTATTCACTGACAGTAACACAGGGAAGATGCAAGATGACTTGACAATGAAGGACACCACAGGGACTATTTAAATGTGTCTAATGAGTTGTTAATATCCATTTGAAACTTTCTATTGTGCAACCAATTGCTGATCATTGTTAATTTAAAAAGATACTGAAAGCTAGAAAGATTCTGCAAGAGATGATTTTGTACCATCACAGGCGAGGAGGAGGAGGGTGAAGTGGCAGTTAACAAAAGAGGGCTGTGTTTCTGGCAGCAGGGCCAGCTCTTTGCCGCTGGGACCGGGACAGGCGACCCCGGCAGAGAATCCTGCCAAGCAACACAGCCAAATAAAACTGAACGTGGCAGCCCATGTCATTGAGAGCTGCTTCCTGCTTTTACAGACTGTTCAAAAATAGTCTAGATCAGGAGGATCTGCAGAACATCTGCGCATGCTGCTGTCACAGACCACAAAACACTAAGTGCAATGAACTTAAAACCTGGAGTACAAATTGAAAAAAACACACAGAATATTACACAGGAAAAATACAGGAGTGAGAACATTGCCAGGGATAGTTTCCTGCAATAAGAAAACTTGTTATGGGACTGTCTATAACATGTACAGGGCAAAGAATGGCAAAAAAGACCAATCATCTTACCACATGTCTTCGCTCGGAGCGCATGAATGGTACACCCCAGCCTGATACCTGAGAGTGCTTAAGAAAGCAGTGCATCCTGTTTGAACACCAGGAGTGACAAATCTACAATGCTTCAAGAGAAAGGAAAAAGCCCTAATGTTCAGTTAAAACTAAAACATTCCTCTCCAAAGTGAAATGAGAAGATCCACTAGTTCAGTATACAAATGTTAAGATGCAGAAACTGAAGAAAGGAGGCCTCAGATTCCTCAGCTCTCAGTGATTGTTGAGCAGCTTTCTCTTGCATTCCTTCTAGTGAACATTAAAGCTCACCGGTAGAAACATTTGTAAGCAGAGAATTAAGTTTGAGTTTATTTTGTTTAAAGACTCAGTTTCAAGTCACCTGAATACCTGTGCTGGAAACTAGCCTGTGTGGCAGTGTGTTGTGCAATCTTTGCTCAAAGTGGCTAGTCTTGCATACTACATGTTTTCAACTGTTCACAAGTGTGTGATCAGTAAGAATCATTAAATCTTTCCCCAATTTACTACAAAACCAGTCTGTTAGCAAGTGTTTAAAGATAAACTTAAAAAATTAAATTTGTAAAAAAAGCTTCTACTCAGCTGTAGTACTGATTCCACAGGTATATCTTATATGGAAAGTTATTTTGAACTACATGAAAATTTATTAGAAAATGTCACATGGTACAAGATATTGACTGCTGTATACTATAGCATTCTTATGGTTTACAGATGTTACACCACATGCTTATACACATCAGATCTCAAAACTGGATGAAATCTGAATTGCTGGGTTGCTTAACACAACAAAGGTTAATGTGTTACTTTTTTAAAAAAAATATGAATTCTGAGCTAAAACTAAAGTTGTTTTTCACTGAAGAATAACGGATTTTAGAAATATATGTAAATATCTATCCAAATATGCCTGTGCATGTATTCATAGTTATTAACTTTATACTGATGATGTCTGTATATAGCAAGGGGGCAATCCAATTTGAAAATTGTTCTCTTTTGATGTAAAGTACTGCCACTTTGCTACATAAAAGAAAAACTCAGAAAGAGTTTTTCTAAACTAAAACTTCAGTGGGTAAAAATTTGGCCTCAAAGGACATAACTCATTAGGAATTTCATTTTATTACAAGTTAATACTTGTCTTACTGTTTCTTCTTGATATCACATAGACCTCAGGCAGAGCTAAAATATGACTGTAGCCTGGAACAGGGGTAACCCATTTTAGAGTTGGATTTTTTAAAAACATGTCAATCTCTCCAAGTTCCTATGAAAAATTCAACATATACA
Source organism: Balaeniceps rex (assembly GCA_013401315.1). Taxonomy (NCBI): domain Eukaryota; kingdom Metazoa; phylum Chordata; class Aves; order Pelecaniformes; family Balaenicipitidae; genus Balaeniceps; species Balaeniceps rex. Next base: position 6,583 of record VYZW01030344.1, on the reverse strand, counting down.
ATCACAGTCTTAGGTCTAAATCCAAAACGCCTCTCCAAAAAGTTTAGGACTAAAAGGTCAGGCTGCATACCACAGGACAAAGTAACCATTCCTGTATCAAAACTTTGCCAGTAGCCTTAGCTCCTTTTCCATTCCCTTCAGACGCAGAAATCTTTCTGTGGGTTCTCATTTTCAGGTCAACATCTTTTAACATGACTGAGAATGGAGATGTCAATATTTTCTACATTTGCATAACCATCCCTGTACTGCTATTTCTCCAGAAAGGAAAATGTAAACATGTTAGCCTGTATCTATGTTATTCACATTATACTCTGTCTAAACTTGTCTTCTAGAGACAAGTTTATAGGCTTCTTGTATTTGGATCAATATAAAACAAGCAAAAACTAGCAGCCTGATATTTTCCTGGATGTGAAGATAGCCTGAAAAAAACCCTCTCAATCCACAGATTTAGTGTTTTCGTGGTGGTTTGGGGTTTTTTTGTTTGTTTGGTTTGGTTTTTTGTTGTTGTGTTGTTTTGTTTGGGGTTTGGTTTTTTGTTTGTTGTTTTGTTGCTGTTTTGTTGTTAAGGCTTCAATTCGGTTTTCCGGCTATTTGGTGATGAAAGCAGGGCCACTCATTTAGAAGTCACTTAAGGAGAAACCGAAGATAAGGAGACAGACAGCGATAGGAAATTATGAGAAGAGCATTAAAAAGTTCTGGGGAAAATGGTCATATTAGTGTTTGCATTGCAGCCTATAGAAACAATATCACAGTGGAAAAAGTGCAGGTTCACAAGCAATGCTTCCCGGACTGTCTAGAGACCTCTGAAGTAGCAGCTTCTACATGTGTCTTGCATGCTAAAAGATTTGAGAACATGGTGGGTTTCACCAGCCTGCAGCTCGCTGCTCTTAAGTAAGACAGTGTAAGTACCAAAGATAAGAAAAGTAACTCCAGAACAGGTGTTTAGCTGGGACATCAGACCTATGTTCTAGCTTATTTGGGCCCCTCCCTTTGGAATACTGCCTTTCTCTTTACCTTCACTTTTGTGCAATTTCTCTGCAATGTTGGGCTCCCACATTTGTACTGGTTCTGTTCATGTACATGTGTGAAAATGGGATTCGGAGACACTAATTGCATGCAAGATTATTGGCAGTCTAAATTTAGAACATATGCTGAGCTTCTAAAGGTTTTCTCCTACTACTAAAAGGCAGTAGGAGCATTTTACATCTTTGTTCTAATAGTGGCCAATCCAATAAGCAAAATAAGTCAGGAATTTCTTATTAATCGTCCAAAGATTGAGTCCACAATTTTAATTCCGCCACTGTATGCATCTGTCTAGCTAGTAGCTCCAACTATTTGGACACACAGGAATTTGGGTGAAAAATGAAACTTCAGTACATCTGAGTAACCTACTTAAGTTCAGCATGGATGGCTTGTGTCAACCATTAGGTATAATGCATATTGGGAAAAGTAAAGCACATGTGTTGCCTAAAGAAGTGATCTCACATTGACTTTCCCTTTTAATTACACCACTCAGGTTAGATATTGCAAGATGTTCTTTGTGACAGGTTGTTCCTGACCACGCTGGGAAACACTTTGTAAAATGAGGGTCACCTATCTACATAAACATGACCACAAAAGTCAAATTCATTTCTCTTCAAATGAAATTCAGCACCTTTAATCTATCTGCCTAATATCTGTACCTATAATGAAGACAGATGCATGTGTATACAGAATCAGCCAAAGTGTCTCAAAACAGTTATTTGTATCCCCCAAACTACACAACTAAACTATCTACTTCGGAAGTGATCTCCCCTACTATGTAAACAGACAGTAGAAACTATGCATCTCTTCTGATTTGAATTCCTTGTGTTAACACAATTGAAAAAACCTTCAATTAAAAGCACTGAAACAAAAATTAAGTTTTCATTTGGAGAAACTATAGGAGGCAACAGAGACAGCAGATTTGATTATACATGGTACTACATGGCCAATACATAAGTAAAATACTGAATAGGTTCATTGAAATTCCTTTAGATTTTGAGACCTGTGACTATTAGTCACTGCTTTATTATGGCTAACAGTTGAAATAAAAATAGCTTGATACAAAAATAATGGATCCAGAATATTTTTAAATGTTTTTGCACTACATTGCTTAGCAATTGACCTAATAACAAAACTATGAGAAATATTATATTTTAGGTACTTTAAGAAAGTTAGGGGAAATGCATTAAATCACCAATTTATCTTTTCTACATAAGACAGTAAAAACACTTGAAAAGCATGGAATTGCTATTGTTACTATTTTTTCCCCCACAATAAAGCAGTTTATAACGGGAAATGTCACATTTTTATTAGGTTTTGAAAAGGCAGCAAAGTATCAGGTTAGCAGTCACTTATTCATCAAGCCACCAATTTGTCAGGTTTTTTGTACATGCAAAAAGCCACCACTAGATGTCAGCATTAACTTTCTGCAAAATACAGACGAACCCTTTAGTTTCTATTTAGGGATCGCTACAAACCTGTAAGGTAGCTCATGAAGTCCAAAGTTCCTTAAGGGAAGCGTTTAACCTGAAGATTGATCCTGCAACTGGTTCAGCATCCGGGCTGTATGGCTGGCACAGCTCAATTTGTTGAACTAAATTTAGAATTACAAAGAAATTCCACATTCATATTCTTAACAACTGAGCATTTAATACACATAAGATGAATCATTTTATTCAGCTGCAGCTAAGAAATCCAAACCCACAGTTTTAAAGAATCTAGTATGTGTACTGTGATCACTACTTATAAGCCTGCTGCTTCTAGTGAATTTACCAGAATTTTATCTAAATAACATAAGGAGCAACATATGGACCTAACTGCATTTTAACAGCTTTATAAGAGAGTAATTCCTGAAAAATTGTGTTGCATCATTATGACAGTGGTGAGATACCTGACAAACATGGCTTATTACTCCTAAGATACAAGCCTTAACTTTCCCCAAGACTGCCCACAAGCTATTTATCACATGGTTTTCTGGTGGCTGATTCATTAAAATTATGCAAAAACAGAAAGCTGCAAGTACTTGAGATTTTTTTGGCAACTGACCAAGTATCTGAGAATTTGTCTCCTGAGTCTGTTAAGTGCCTCTTCTATCTGCTTACTTTGCTTACTGCCATGGGTATAAATGCCTTACTAAAATGCCTTTGACCTGTTTTTCTTTCCGAATTCTTCTGCTTATTTGTAGAAGCAGGTCCCCAATGTAGGGCCCCAGTGCATTGGAATCTAGACTTTTACACTGCTCCTCAAAGCAATTTATGAAGTTGATTCACACACGGTAATAAGTTGGTTTGAATTTGCAGTATAGTTAGTGGAACATTTTTTGGACTTAAATTTCAAGACAGATTTATGTATTTAAGAAGACATGGGTTGAAGGCAACAGTGGTAAATAATTCTAGGTTAATACTTTTGTCCCAAACAATCTCAGTAGGAGATTCATGTTATCAGTTTGATTGCAGCTGAGGGTAAGAGCAAAGTGTGTTGCAAATAGTCAGTATGCAAATCAGAAGGAATTCTATCCTTTGATGTTCCCCTACAGTGTAAGCGTGCGCAGGCTATGATACTACCCTTTTATCCTTTTCCCTATCCTATAGGTGGAGGTGAAACTGTTTTTCATTTTTAGAGAAAACTTGGGAAGTATGCACTATATTTCATCTGCAGATATCAGCTGCATTTGTGCATGCAGTCAGGAATCAACAGTCTAGAATCTCACTAGTTTTTCAGATCGGTTCTTCCTATGAGATTGTTGCCACCTGTATTGAAAATGAACTGACTGTGAAATGTGTAGCCTTAACAGCTTCCCTAAGCAGATTATTGTATTGCTATTTTCTCCATTCTCTCTTGTTCCATTGAAATGGCTGTTACAGGCAGTTGGGTATTGTATGAAATAAGTTTAAGTCCCTTAGCACAGACAGTACCTGAATTTTATAGCACCTGACAACCTTAAACTCTGGGCATTACCATAGTGTTAGTGCTGGTTGAAAAATTCAAATTTGAAATTTAAAAAAAAGTCTGCAAAACATCCAGAGGGCAAG
>VYZW01030337.1:89227-105781 GCA_013401315.1 Balaeniceps rex | reverse complement strand
GCAACAGCCACATAGCACAGCAGGGAAAACCTTACCTCAGAGAGTAATAAGGTCATTTTACTTGGCACCAAAGCAGTAGATGTTACTTCTTACAGAGCTATATTTTTAACCAAGTAGATAAAACTTACCCATATCGCAATTTCAAGATACAAAATGGAATGTCTTTTCTAAATAGTGTATTACAATGCATAGCTTAGCATTGACATAGAAACCCACAGTCAGTTTGTCTCTAATGGCCACAACGGACTGCCGACTCAGCTATGTTTTGATACTATCTTTCACACAATGCAGAGGCATAGAAATTAACATTCTTCAAAACTAGAATATAATTCTCTTCCCAGCAACTAAAGAAGTAACACAGGTATAACAAGGATCTACCTGCAAAGTCAAGAGCCACACCATGGAACACATTAAAAGCTATCAAATACTTTTTAAAGAAACATTTTATGAATTTATTAACTTCCAAAGATTATATTGTCTTAATTTAGTCAGTGAAAGTAGTTTCCCTGATAAGGGAATCAGTAAGAATTAAAGCCTCTGTAGATACAAGGAAAAGCAATTGCATAAAATTCTGCATGTTTAGTTTCACAACTTACACACATGGAAAACAGCAGAAAAGAACCTGACTTATTTGGAATCTGTGAAAAAAATTCTGTCACCCCATTCTCCAAAGTGTTCAACGTTCCTAGTGAAGAGAAAAAAAGTAGCAGAAATACAACCATTTCAACTGCATAAGCACGTTTTCAGAAAAATACAAACAATCCATAAATCTTGCAACCTTAAAACTAAGTTAAATTAGGGATCCAAAGTAGGTTGATTTATTAGAGCTTTCTGCCAGCTTCTACTGACATGAGAAAAAAAACTAAACAAATGGAAATACTCAGAGGATGTTTATCTGATTTCTCCCGTTTTGCCAAGTCCCATAGATACCTGCTCCCCATAGGTCAGAAGTGGAAACCATGTAAATTTTGCTCTTCTTAAAACAACAAAAAAAACCCCAAATCCTTATAAACAAGTATCAGTATCAAGATTTGATATGCACCTTGTTATGTTACAGTCCTTATATCTAAAATAATAATGCGTAATATAATAAAATGTGTATTTATAGAGATATTTTCTTCAGACAGAACAATTACTGTTTGTATATGCTTTTAAGCAGAATGAAAAGAACTACAATCCACGCATTTCTGTCTTTCACGAATACAACCTTAAGCCAATGCATTCAAGCATAGTATGCCTTTTGATTATAAATGTGTCAACCCAAACGGCACTGTGGTAGCAATACACTATCTATTGTAATGCCATCAAACATGACATTTATTTTAAGAAGACAAAAAAACTAATACACACACAGCAAAAAACATTTTTATCTCACCCATAATATGCATTCATCATAAAATACGTTAGAATTAGTGTACAGAACTCAAAGACTGTTGACACCTCCCATATGAATTTAAATGCAGGTTCTTAGGATAACTCATATTCCAGTTTGCTCTTCCTTCTAACACAGTAATTTAAACAACAATGCATTAAGGACTGATATTCCTGAAAAGGCTTATAAAACAATTTAGAAAATTACAGTAGAGTCATTCTCTCACAAAAAACCCTCTGAACTTGAAGTCAAACCAGACAGTACTTAAGAGGAACATATAAAGTTTATACTTGGCATTACCTTTAGATTGGATAATGAAGTTCATATAATAAGCAGGGTAATAATTCTGTCAAAAATCCTTCAGTCTGGTATAAATATGAATGTTACTTTTTTCAGGCTCATGTTTTAATTTCTTTGCACTACCTGTAAATGTTAAGAAAGCAATAGGTTAGCTATTTCTGTATCAGTAGGACTCTTCTACTGAAGGGGCAACTTTTAGGTATTTTATAGACTGGAAATTCATAAAGAATGCAGAATGCAACCGTGAATATTCAAGCCCAAAAATATAAAAACTAATGACTCCTTTTTCACATTATATAGCTACTACCAAGAGTCTGCCTAAACCCAGGAAACTATGGCCAAGAAATCAGTAATTTTTAACCACCTATTTTAATTATAAACAGCCCTTTGAGATTCCAAAAGAACACACTTTTCTTCAATGACTACGCTTTGGATACTATCTATAGCCAGCGAAATTGTGAGAGGACTGGAGAAAAATGCAAAAATTTTACCAGAAAGGTGCTGTGACAGAATGAGAGACAGGTAGGCTTATTGTGATGGGAAAGGTATAGGGACCTTTGATTCAATAGCCCAAGCTACTAAGCCCAGCAGGACAGGCATGACTTTTTCCCAGTCATTTAGACAGAACTCACCCCAGAAGAACTTTGTCATGAGATGCCCCGATCTGGCAAGGCTCCCATCTGTTTGCATCAGAGGGCTTTGCTAGCTGGTACTCTGTTAGTTTTAAAGAATTAGAACTGTATTAAGTGATCAGTTTCAAGACAATATTCCTAGAAAAGGACAATAGTATTTAAACAAAGATTCACACCATACATGGGAGTGGCACTGAAAGTGCTTCTTACTGGATAGACAGAACAGCAATGAATGGCATTGACTTCCTTTAAGTGCTAGAAGTGGACAGACAGTAACAGAATAAGGCAATATAACCGCATTAGATCTTTTTTACATGGAAAAACTCAGGAAGAAGAAATGGAATAAAAAGACATGTAAATGTTTTACCCTGAAATGCTGTGAGAGACTGCAACTCCAATTTTACATTTAACAGGAAAAAAGGACTCCCGATATTTCCTGCAAAACACTGAGCCTCTTCTTATGCATAGACTTAGGACTAATATGCAGAACAGGCTAAGTACTAACTTTTTTTAATTCACAGAAGTTCAGGTCTTTCTTACCACAACTGCTCTAGTGGGAATATGGCACCCAAAGAGACTGAATGTTAGGAAACTGTAAACCAGAGGAGTCTACGAGACTTACAGAAAGTCATTTAATTGGATTAGTGTAACATCAGTCTTCGTTAAACAGGAGTGAGTATAGTATGTGAATATCTTTCACATGTGGCAGGCACTTAACCATGAGAAGCTAAACTGAAGTAAACTAGACATAAATCCAGGCAAAGTGCATATACTAACTTCCTCATGCAGGCCAGCTTTCCATTACAGTTCTGACTTTGCCTCCTAGCATCTCAGCTGTGAATAGAAAAGACTCGTATCCTTCCAGTCAAACCCGGCCAGATTTAATATTTCCAGTATTCCTAGGCATAATGTAAATGCAAGAAGAGTGATTTAACATTTATTTTAAAATTTACACTCTTAAACCTCTCTTCATATAGTGAAACGTCAAAAAAAAAAACCTTTATAGTTTCTTTAGTGAACATCTTTAACCTAATGTTATTTCAGTTCGCCAAAATTCTGTCTTGTTTCATTAACACGTTCTGAGGTGCTTCTGTGGAGTTTGCTTCACAATGAACCATAATTCTGATTTTCTAATAGAAAAAACTCCAACTTCAAAAGATGTCTTCACTTTTGTAATGACATCTGGCAGAACTCTGAAGATGCTGTTCTATTAACTTCTAACTACAGGTAAGGATTAAATTTACTCCAAGTAAACACAGTACAACATAGCATGTCACATGCCACATCATACAGAACAATCAAACTACAATACAAATGCAATGGGTACCGCCATATCAGACTTAAGAAAAAGTGTTCTACTTTGTCATTTAGCTGAGTTGTACATATTTAGTTTTTAATCTTTATTCATAAATAGATTTCTCCAGACTACTAATCATTGTCCCTCAATATCCTCCAATTCCCTTGGGAAAAGAACGTAAGAAAAGCTGTCTAACCTAGGCAGAGGAGAAGGAGCTTGACCTATTACCACACACTGAACGACACTAGTAGCCCATTACCTGTTCAAGAGTGAGCATTAAGTATTTCACCTCCTTCTACCTATCTTTTTATTTTCTTCTCTCACTCTTGCTGAGTCTATAATAAATTGCTCTTTATTTTGTGTGTGCCCAGTGAATAGTGTCTTTAGGCCTAAGCAAATAGTAATTTAAGTTAAACAAGACAAAGATGCAATTTCTTTGCTCCATTATTTTAATCCAATTAAGTCCTAAAATATATCCGAAGTAGCTATTTAACCCTAATTTATGAGTCCCTAGATTTAAACATTCATATTTTTCCAGAAAATTACTGTATTGCCTCTCACTGCAATAATTCATGTTAAAAGAAATCAACCACTAATCCCAACATTTTTTGGTTTTGACAATACTAGTGAAAGCTTAGAACTCCTACAGAGTCAGAAGAGGAAGCTAGATCACAAAACATACAGAGCTCCTGAAAAACAAACTACAGCCAAATCTGATATGTCAGTGGGGGGGGTTAGTCAGTTTACGTATGAATTATGTCCAGATGTGGACACCTAGGGCTTTCCTCCACGCAGAATTAACTGAGATCAAAAGGTTTATTTGATTATTTACACAATACCATACCAAAGACTATGTTATTTCCATGGACAGATTAGATCTGGAAGCAGTTCAGCTGTTTCCGCTCAGTTCATAACAGTAAATACTTCCAGATTCAACCTTGCCGTAACTCTAAAGTAAGCAGAGTGAGCTCCATTGGCCCTGCACTAACTGCCTACAGCTGGGATGTGACACAGCACCACCTAAATGAAATCAAGTTCATCAGTGTAAAATCCCTTTTCAATACTACCACAGTACAAAATGTCCTCCCCCATTCAGTGTCCTCAATAAAAAGCGTCCCTTCTAGTGATCAGCACAAGAGATACCCTATTTCTAAGTTTTTCTTTCAGAAGGGACTATTTTACAAAAGGGTATGTCTCTGGCTATTTCTTTTCTCAGCAGTTCCCCAAAGAGCAAAAAGGTAGATATTGCCAGCAGTCCATTTACTCTCAAACTTCAGGCCACCATTGATGAGACTTACTCAACAACCCAGTACCAGTGAGAAGGAGGCGCAGGGGTGCACTGGCTGCATGGGGGCAAAACCCAGCCCAGGGAATAGCTCGGCTGGGTTACTGCCTTCATCTGAGGGAGGCACAAACTGCTTCAAATTCTAACGCAGTAATGCTAAATGTTAACGTCTGGGCTCATAATAAAAGGCTACCTGCACCTCATTTTTCGTCTAAGTATTACAAGAAAGCCTTGATTAGTAACGAGTAATTTTCATTTTCCACCTGGTAAAAATCACAAGTTTTAGGGCTAAGCATGCAGCTTCTCCTTCACTGACTGAATCGAGTGGTCCTGACTGACAAACCGATACTTGCGTGTGGACTTCGGTCCATTCTGTGTCTCAGTGATGGCACCAGAGCCACCGCCACCACAGCTGCAGCGTGGGGAAAGAGGAGGTGATAATCAAGCACCAGTCCGACTTTTTTCTGTCGGACATTGCAAATATTACCACAAGAGAGCAGCTTTGTGTCAGCTGCCCGGGCTCCAGGTACCCCAGGGGGAGCCACATGCCGAAGGCCCGGGCCTTTGTCCCAGGGAAGGTGGTCGACGGAGCGCGCCCGTACCGCTCCGTGTCGCTAGGGGACTCGGCCATGGCCGGCCCGCCCCGCTTGAGTTTTGGCTGAGGCCCTGCTCTTCTCCCGCCGCCGCCGCGGGGGCCGCCCCCCGCTGCGGACAGAGGGAGAGGGAGCCGAGCCCAGCCCAGGCCAGCCCCGCCCCGCCCCCCGGGNGGGCCGGGCGGGCTGGGGCGCGGCGGCCCGGCGCTCCCGGGAGGCTGCGGAGCCGGGCTGGGGGCCGCCGCGGAGCGGTACCTGCCTAGCGCTGCCCTGGCAGGGCTTTAACGTCCGTCTTGTCTTCGCTAGGGAAGCTCCGCTACGCCAACAACAGCAACTACAAGAATGACGTCATGATCCGAAAGGAGGTAAGGGGGCGGTGGCCGCCGCTGGGCCGCTCTGCGCGGGGTCGCCGGCCCGCTGCCGGCCGGGGTGGAGGTGGAGGGAGGTGCGCGCCTCTGCCGGCCTGCGCCTGGAGCGGATGCCGTGTCGGAAACCAGCGAAGCAGAGCACCTGTGTGGTGATTTGTGCAAGTAGAGTAACAGTGGCGGCATGCTGGGTAGTGCTTGGGGTGGTTTTTTCATCTTGGAATACTGCTTGTAGGCTTACGTGCACAAGAGCGTGATGGAGGAGCTGAAAAGAATAATCGACGACAGTGAAATCACAAAAGAAGACGATGCTCTGTGGCCTCCTCCTGACAGAGTTGGTAGGCAGGTTGGTGTAGAGTGTCTTCTAATTGCCGCTTTAATTTTTGTGTGTTAGCTCATTAGAAATGTAACTGAACTTTTCCTTCAAGTCAGTATTGGTTTTAGCCAAGAGGTGAAACAAATACTATTTTAAAACCTGAGCAGTGCCTAAACAGCAGTTTAGTTGTGAGAGTTAATATGATTTGCAGACCTGCTGCATTCAACACCTTTGTAATAAAAATGGAAAAGCCATCATCTCAGTACTTAAGTGTTTCTGTAACTAATACCATAAAGCAGTAGTTTGAGTTCCTATAATCTTTTCTTTTTCAGGAGCTTGAAATAGTAATTGGTGATGAGCACATCTCATTTACCACGTCAAAAATCGGTTCACTCATTGATGTAAATCAATCCAAGTATGTATTCTGCTTTTTTATATCGCTGTTGGTTTTATGTAACAACCTATATTAGAACTTGCTGATTGCTAGGTACTTGTATTTGATATTGTTTCAAAGTACAAATCAGTTCCCGGGGGCACAAGTGCTCTGTGTTCCAGCGCAATGTACCAAATGCTTTTAGACTTTGGCAATACATGCTGCATTTTCAAACTCACCGAGCAACTAACCTTACTGTAGGAACCCCCGTTAGCCATATTCAGAGCCTGAACTGAACTGTTGTTGGCCCGTCTGCACCAATGTCTCTGGGAGAAACGAGATTTCTGTATTTCACCTAAGCTGAAAAGTCTGAGTATCATGTTTTTTAAATCCAAAGTGATGTTACTACTTGCTTTGATGATAAAAATGCACATTTTGTTAAGACTCAAAATGTGGAAACTTGGAGTACAGAATGTTTTATCAATCAATGTAGAATGAAACAAATCTATTAATGTCTAAGATGACCTCTGAAAGTCTTCCTATAGGCTTTGTTTTTTTAATAGGTTAGTTCTATAAACTGCTCTCTTACAATGTCAGTCTAACTTTTTTTTTTTTTCCTTCCTTGTGTTGTGCACTGTAGGGATCCAGAAGGCTTGAGAGTGTTCTACTACCTGGTCCAGGACCTTAAGTGTCTAGTCTTCAGTCTTATTGGACTACACTTCAAGATTAAGCCAATTTAAACCAAACTGAAGTTTGTATTGCAGTATCGGGGCGGGGCGGGGGGGGTAGGGGAAGGAGGAATGCTGTTTCACTTCCTTGTTATTTCTGGCCTGAAGCTTTTATGTATGTTAGAATGGTTTTTTTACAAACTGTCAGTGACTGTCTTAATAAAATGGTGAAATCTGTATTTTTAATTTATAAGTTCTGGTGAGAAACTGACTTCCTAATACTACTTTTATCACAGTACATTCAGGGTATGTTACCTCACTTACATCACACAAAGCTATTATTTCACTTCTCTATCTATGCAGCAGTAGAAAATGGAATTAAGCCTGGCTCTGTGAAATGAAACTTTTGCCAGCTGTCTAGATAAACTTTTGTAACTGTCCCAAGTTGGATATTCTGTTGGCCAGTTCAAATATACAGAACAACTGAAGCCCTAACTCAGCACATGATAACTGGTTATAGCAAAGATGACCCATTTGCCTTCAGAGCAGAAACAGACACCAGGCCACCTGAGAGCCATGCAGGATCTTCACTGATGCTCCCATCCAACTTTAAAAAAACAGAAATTAAAAGCAATGTAGAACATATTTAGTTAAGTTCTAGACTAGCAGATCTGTTGTGCAGAACTGATTAAGAGACTTAGAGGCCCAAACATGTCTCAACTTTGAAGTGGTAATTTTTGTAAAGCACTGTGTGAGACCCCCACAGTGGTCCGAAGTTCTCCACAGGCTCTGAGGGTGTTCCTCAGAGCAGCTCTGCCAAACTGCACCCTTTCTTTCTCTAGCACTTATTTCTGTTTTTCTGAAATTAGTAACCACTGCGATTAAAAACAAGATTGTGGTTAAATGACTTTTTAAAAGGTAAAGCCATCTAGTCCCTCTTACCAATGGCAGCCCCTCTTGCTTTTGCACCTCTTGCTTTCCCTCCTCTTGCCACAGGCACCCTCTCCCTGGCCACCCTTCTTCTGCACCCTTCCCACATGCCTGCCCCGCTTCCTCACCACCACCATTCCGCTTTCAATCGCCTGAACCGGCTGCCCCGCTTCCCGGGGCCCAGCCCGCCTTCCCTCCCGCCCACGGCCGCTCCGGCGGACGGCGGGGCGGTGACAGGCCGCGCCGGCGGGCGCCATCTTTGCCGCGGGCAGTTTCGGCTTCACCCCGGCAGAGAGCACCGGGAGGCGGCCGCCAGCTTAGCTGAGGGCACCAACGCAACGTGGTGGAGGGTGGAAACGAAACCAAAAACAGCCCTAAAAACACGCAGGAGCGGCTTGAAACACGCAGCTGCTCCCGCGAGAAGCGGGACGGGGTTGAGGGGGGCCGTCAGGGGAGTTCCGATAGTGCGGCGGCTCCGCGGCCCCGTGAGCTGCCGGGCACCCTGCGAGGCCATGGGGGTAGGTAGGAGCCGCGGCCGAGCCGAGCCGAGCCGAGCCGAGCCGAGCCGAGCCGAGCTGACGGCCTCTCTCGCTGCCTCTTGCCTTGCAGAGGATCGGGCTGCAGCTGCGCGCCACGCTGGAGAACATCACCCGCCTGCGGGCCGAGGGGGAGGACTTCCGCTGGTACCTCAAGGTGCGGCGGGCGGGGGCGGCCTCGGGGTCTTGGGGAGCAGGGTAACGAGCCTGTTAGACTGTCCAGCGGGGCGCCTGGCGACGAAGGCCTGTGGTGTTGAATGTCACATCGCTCAGCTTGAAAAGCGATGGGGTTTTTTCCACACAGTGCAAGCAGGCTGATACAGGAGCAAGGAATGTGATAAGTATATAGACATGTATACATTAGCACATGCATGCATTATACATTAGTTTGCAATCATGAAAAGTCTTACGTTCAGGTGTTGGTCAGTGCCTCCTCCATTGGTGAGGTGGTTGGTAATCCAATGTCCATTGGCAGGTAACCCAGGTAAATGGTGAGATGCGCTGGTCCCGTCTTTTATTTCATGACCGTGCTTTGTAACATGTTTTCCATCCAACGCGTCAAAGGGCAGACCCTCTGTGGAGGGCATACCCGCCAGGTTGAGTCAGCTCATGGGCCTGTCAGGATAGACAGCACCTCATACCTGCCTCTGGCTCCTCTCAGCTGTGAACCAGTGGGGTTTGTGAGTCTGGGGGGCTCAAGTCGGCTCCTTCAGCTTTTCAATCCCCGATTATCGACAGCTTTAAATTCTCTGATTTATGTTTATTTTTCAGCTGAAATGTGGGAACTGCGGTGAAGTTTCTGAAAAATGGCAGTATCTGCGATTGATGGTATGTTTCCCTGTTGTAACCTGCATCAGAACAAAAATGAGAAAACAAACCTGCCTCTTACACGCAAGGGATATTAGCATCAGGGATGTGACAACTTGCACTTTAGATGAGATAGTATTTTAATAGCTATATGCATTCAGGAAATGCTGTCATATTCCATATTAAAAAATATATTTGGAGACTGTTAAAGGAAATATGCCATTGGAATGGTGACTGTTGGTGACAAAGTATTTACATCTGCTTTGAAAAGCTGCCTTTCTGTAAAAATATAATTTGAAAACAAATTTTGAAGTGATATCAGAATAAGATTGTGCCTGTAGCATATTTCTCTGATGCTGATGGAATCTTTTTGGAGGTCTAGGTAATTCAAGGTGAGTTAAGCATGCTAAATTAGCAGCTGGAAACTGAAAAAGCAGGATGGAAGTTGTCAGGGATAAGAGAAGGTTCTGTTCTTAGGAATAAACATCCCTCTTTGTTGCATACTACTGAATGGTAAGAATGTATTTTGAGAAATTAGTGGAACATGCCGATATGGATGACAAGACGTAACTATCCATTATTCATTATTTTAAGTCTAGAACAGAATTATTCTTTGATAATCACAGCTTTCTGAATTACAGATCTCTCTAGTTTAAAAAAAGCCTTCTCATTGCAATATTTTTAAGAAGTTAAAGACCATTGTTGTAAAAACTACTTTACCTTTGCAGAGGTTTCCAGTGGCTCAGCTACCGTGCAGTTAAAAATGATGTCTCTGTTGTCATGGTTTTTAGGACAGTGCTCCCCTGAAAGGAGGCAGAGGAAGTGCCACTATGGTGCAGAAGTGCAAGCTGTGCTCCAGGGAGAACTCCATTGGTATGTGCTTAGAAATTTAAGAGGCATCATCCATTTTACACTTTTTCTCCTAAGTTTATTTTTTAGTCCCCATTTTTCCTTGACGCTATTTGTAAAGAGCATTCACCAGGGATTTTTTTCCTTGTACACTGGTGCTTGAGTTCATAACAGGTACATACTTGTCATCATGCTCATGAAGGAGACAGCAAGGCCTCCTAGTGAGTTCAGGTTTGTGCATGAACAAAACTCATATCTGATGGGGTTTTTTTTACAAAAGCATGCAAATTTTTTTTGCATTGGTAGGGTAACAAAATGGTGTAATGTAAACTTCTCAGGAGAAGTGAGGAAAATTGAATTCTACCTTTTGAGGGCCAGCTGCAGGAACTGCTTGGTTACTTTGTTTCTTTTACTTTGTATAAGGAAATTTCTTTGAAAGAAGCAGCTGGTGCTTGGTTTGTGCTGAATAAAACTGAAGACATAACGCCACTCACTTTTACACTTCTGATTTTTTTTTTTAGATATTTTAAGTCAGACAATCAAACCTTACAACGTAAGTTTGTTTTCTCTTTTATGTAACAAGTGAAAGATAAATAAGCATTAATGATATTTTGAGTTTTTCTTTATCATCACATTCCTCTTTCAAGAACACAAAAAGCTGGTATTCTCCTCTGACAGAAAATTGTCTCTTGTAGGCTCCTGCACAGTCTCAAGTGTAGAATAATCTGTGATACATTTCATAAGCAAAACACAAAACTATCAGTCAAATTAGAGGCGATTATATAATGCCCATATTAGTTTCCTTTTGAAGGCTTCCTTATGGCAGATTAAGAAATTCTAGTTCATTACCACCTATTAAATGAGCCCTAGGATTTTGCTGTCACTTGGAACATCAGAGTTGATAGTACTGCCTTTAAAGCAATGCATTCCTAGACTAATGCTTGTCACTGTCTTTCCCTGTTAGATTAAAACTAATGGTATTCTGACTCAATTATAGGCTGAAGACAGTGAGAAATTCAAAACGATAGTGGAGTTTGAATGCCGGGGTCTGGAACCGGTTGACTTTCAACCACAGGTGAGTTCTTATTCGTGATTTGTTTCTCAGTTTTTAAGGACACTTCTTAGAGACTCTGGAGTGATAAAATACACACTATATGAAAAGGTACTGCTCTTCCTGGAACGTCCGAGACCTCCCCAGTTTTCCATCCTCTCCACAGTTCTTTCTTTTACTTCATTTGACTCCAAAAAAAAACCCCAAACCCACAAGCAGCTAACACTAACAACTCTAGTATTCTTTGTGCCAGTAAAATCTAAAATTAAACATGCCTTGGAGTCGTATTCAAATTGCCTTACAGGTTACACAGCACTGCTCATTTGAATTCCTTTGAAAGGTCTTCATTGATCATCATTGATCTTCATTGAGGTTATTGCAAAATAAAGTCTTTCCGAAAGGGGAATTGTGAGAGTGCGTAATTAGATAGCCACATTCAGGAGAGCGCCACTTTGCTTCTTGGTATGTTACAGAGAGTAGATGAAGTTCAGGTTATGAACAGTCTTCAGTATATGGCCTCTAAAAAAAACCCCAAATTTTCTTTGAGATTTGACATCACCAAAGCCATAGGAAATGAATATTGCCATTTTTCCATTTGAAACTTGATCAAAGACTGAAGATCAATGGCAGTTAAAGACTTTTGCAAAGCACACCTCAAGGTTCAGAGTTTAATGATTTTTTCAGGGCCAAGCCAGTCTTCAGTGATTCATTTGCTTTTGCATGGTCATGCTGTATGCAAGCTAACTCCTTACTATGTTTAAGCTATTATTCCAGTCGGATTAGGTGTGAATAGACAGACAAATATAAACCTGTCTTATCCTTCCCTCAGACTGTGACACTATGCTAAGAAACAGACCAAAAAAGCTAATCCTACAAAGAATTTGGTGTAAATAAAATCACCACTGCAGTGTGCTGCAGGAGGTCCTCTTTTATATATTTATTTAAGTGAAGCCTATCTTTCTGAGGAACAGAATGGTTATTAGTTTATTCCTGTTTGAAAGCTTTGCAGCCAGACCTAGGAACTTGGACTTCAAGAAAAACCTATGAGAAGACTACAAAATGTAGATGTTTATAGCTCTGCATCCTAGCTGTCAATTTTATTTTTATCTGCAGAACAAAGCTGTAATAAAGCTTTTAATTTAATATTCTCAAAGTTTGGTCTGTGCACCCTGTTAGAGTGTACACTTGAATCCCTGAGCAGATATTTCAGTGACATTTCTGATGCCTAAATGAGTAAATATGTGGACTCCTGCAGTTCCAAACAATTCTGTAAACTGCTTTATATTTGACATATTCCAAGCCAGCCTGGCTTCTCCACAACCTTAGATCTGGCTTTTGATTAGCACCAAACATAGCATATGGCCATAGCATTACTGTATTTTCTTTGTATTTTTTGACAGACATAATACAACCATACCTGAAGTCAATTTAGAGTGGCTTAGTGCTTGCATGTCTCATTTAAATTATAGTAGTTTTCTCAAAAAAATCATTTGAGTCTGAAAGAGGAGAAAGTATCCTTTGATTCTCTGATATAAACCCTCTTTTCCTACCTAATAGCAGCAACAAATTCAAACTAGGTACTTGTGTGTTCTAATAATGGGCAAGGACAATTTTTTCCCCTCAATTACTTATCTTTCTTGTTTAATGTGCTTAAGTAGATACATCTACTGCAAACCTGATATATATTTGGTTTTACTTGAGGATAGTTCATCTCCTTTCCTGTCCTTGTCCCTCAAGTGAATGCTTCGACTAAAAAATGGAGGTTTCTCTATAAAATTTCTCTTAAACCTTCTTAAGCTTCCTTGCTTTGTGGCACAACAAATAGTTTCACTGGTAACAAAAGTGTGACAATTCACTGTGTTGTAAAGTCAAGAGGCATTTTTGCTTCTTTGGGGTGTGTGTGTGTTTATGCTTTAGCTGTTGGTCCTTTGCCAGTCAGCAAAGGGCAGAGAAGTCACTGCATGCCCCAGCTCCCTTCTGCAGAGATTAAACAAGTCTCTGCTCTGACGCCAAAGCTGTAAGAATGCGAGTCCCGCTGAGTGGTACAGAAGCTTGTAATCCCAGTCATGTGGCTTCTTTTTCCTTGGAGGGCTGGTGAATATCTCCAGGTGGCAAAACCAGGGCTTCTTTTATTTTTCTAGTGCTTGCTCTATACTGCAGCTCTGCATTTTTGTCCCATGATGCCGATCTTCCTCTCCACCCCTAGCAGCTCCCTTGAGATGGGCTTCACATTGTGCCTTGCAGATAGCTCTCCTGTTGTTACGTCTGCTACACTCCGTGGTTTATTTAACTCCCAAGTGCTTAAACTTCCATTCAAATCCCCGAAATATTTTAAAATCATGTGGCTTACTTCACACATTCTTACACAGTTAAATGTCTGACTGGCAGTAATGGGGATTTTATAAAAAATCCAAGTGTCAATCCCTTGCAGAAAACCAGGAAGAAGCTACCTTTGCTTTTTAGCCACTTCTTGATAAAATTAAGAATGTAAGAATGTAAGAAACCTTCCTGTGTGCTACAGGGTAGATGGTGGATGAGATTTTTAAATTTACTTTTAAAACTAATAAAACTTAATTTACAGCTTGATAACTGTGAACCCTAAAATGAGAGAGCTGTTCCTATAGAAGATAAAACAGAACACCTTGTTCTTGTGCTATACCCCACTGATACGCTATTTCCTTCGTAGTGCTATCCCTTCCTTCAACTCTTTAAAAACAGCAACAGTAACAACAGTGAAGAACTCTTCCCTTTGAAAGGATTGTTTGGGCACCTGTTCATTCTGCCAGCTGATCCTTTCACATAAAGCTTGCTAGTCACTTCTGTTCCTAAATCCAGTACAGGCTGCTCCTTCTCTAGACTGTCTTGGATTCTGACAATATTTAAGCCAAAACTATTAACTCACTCCCACATTTTCTTTCTTTTGTTTTGTTGCAGTGTAAGTTTATTATGAAGCTATTTTCTACATAACGCCTCTATGGATTCTGAACACAAATTAAAGCTATTAGTACTTGAACGCTGCTACCCAAACTTAGAAACTCAGGTTTAACACTATCTAGAATACTTGGAAATACCTTTTTGGCAGGAAAAATAGAGGAACAGTGTTCCCTCATTTTACTCTGTGATTGCTTAGATTGAATCTTCCCAATTCACAAACAGGGTCACAACCTTATACTGACGCTTAACCAGGAAAGAGCTTGACCATTCTTTCTACCTAATTTAAAAGAGATACAATAAAAGTTTGTGCTGAGTTACTTTAAACATGTTTCAATGATCATATTTACTATTTTCTTGGTACAACTTACTCTTAAGAACTTACCGCAAATGTGTTTGCAGGCAGGGTTTGCCGCTGAAGGTGCAGAATCTGGCACACCTTTCAATGACATAAACTTGTTAGAAAAGGTATGTTGTCTTAGTTTCATTAGTAAATCTAATTATCTAGCTTGCTTTCCCTACGTCAGTAGTCCAAAATGCACACCATGCACGTGCAAGAGACTAGTTTTGCTCTTTCATGTAGGCACAGGAAGGTCACAGCTGGAGAGAGAAACTAAATCAACTATGAACAACCAGCATTACTAACGGTGTCATTTTAGAAGTACGCATTTGATAGCTTAGCAGCTGACAAAGGTAGAAATGCAACTTTTCTTTTAAGTCACTCAGGAATTCCAGAGAGCAAACACCTGGAATACTAAATGGCTGGGGTTATTCAGAGTGGTGAACTGATTTTTCTAGGAATACGCCTGCACTTCTTCCTGTGCACAGAGATATTAAAAAGTAATATAAAGACACTGTCCTTCAAAGCTCAGGATAACGACTCCAGCATTGCAAATCTTCCTTGGCTGTGAGCAAGAATCTCAAGGTCAAATCTGTTCCCTGGTATCCTACTTGGCAGGGATCTGCTTGTCTGCTTCCCCACCTGACTGGGGTATTGTAAATAATAATGTAGATAATCCTTTCATCTGCCATGGTTGCTGTCTTGTCAACTACAGGCTGTGGACTTCATATGAAAAAAACCCCCATTGTTCAAACACTGAGACTGAAGCCCATTTAGTTTCAGGTCAGTGCTCTTGCTTCTCTCAGATACCAGAACTTAGCTTAGTGACTGCACAGTGCTTTTTCCACAGAAATCTAAGACCCAAACTTTGAGTAAGGGTTAGTTTCAGTTTGAACTCCAATCTGTGTTTTAGACACTATTGCATTCTATTCTTTGTGACTAATAGTGTGAAATCTTATTTCCTATAGGATTGGAATGACTATGATGAAAAAACAAAGGAATCTGTTGGAATCTATGAAGTTACCCATAAATTTGTAAAATGCTAAAGTTCATACCCCTAATAAATCTTGACATGCTTATTGATGAAGGAGCTGTAACCATCAGAGATGCAGGTTCCTCGGAGTTACTTTTCACATGGCTGTACTTCAGAAATGGAAACTGAAGTTGTACTTACTGTCTCCAGGACGTCATAATAAAGCATTTTCCACAGAACACTTTTGAGGTGGCCTCAGTAGAAACTGAAAATAGTATATACGCTTGACTGAACTGTGCCATTTTCTTAATGTTGTCTTTTTCGGGAATATATATGGTTGTGATAGACTATAGCTTAACTACTGTATCAATAGTAACTACTTAGACAACTTATTGCCTTAAAGTTTTTAATAGCCTATCACCAAGAAGTACCCACATTTCATTCTCTAACATAAGCAAGTAAGGTCTTTTCACTCCCCATTCCTATCATCAGGAAATGGCTATGAGTAAAGGGACTGTGTTAACTGTTCAAGTGAAAAGGTACGTCTTTAATAGCTTTCTGTCGGTTCAAGTAAAGACACTGAGGTGAATTTACTGAGAATACTTAATAAGCCTGACTGCTATTCTTCTGAAAATCTGAGTATGTCATTAAGTAAACCTCACTCATTTCTAGTTAAAGACAGACTTACTACTTCTTGGCAAGTGTGCTCACAATCTTGCCAGCTGTTCTCATGTTTAAAACAAAAAAACAAAGCCAACCAAAAAACACAACCCCCCAAACCTTCTTTACTGAATTTCATTCACAGGCTTTTGGTCTGATTATTGTTTCCTGATATATTATTTCCTTCATCCCCCCAAATAATCACCTTCCCTTCTTTGCTTAAATGAGCAAGAACAATAATGGTATGTTTTAAAGTATCCTTTTCAACTGAACAAT
>VYZW01030337.1:60724-83974 GCA_013401315.1 Balaeniceps rex | reverse complement strand
TTTCAGGCACAAGAGCACAGGTTTACATAGCAAAACAAAAGCAGATTAGTGGGCAGACTTCACGTATGGAAGGGGAGAGCCAACATTGCAGCATGCTTTCAGTAGTAGTCTTTTCAACCTTTATAAGAAATGAGCTATTGATAAAGGGACTGTCCATACTGTATAATTTTGATATGACAATAAAAGAACTTTGTGGTTATTAATAGATAGCTTTATTACAATACAATCTTTTCCAGTCAATTTAACAGCACAGTTGGTGATTGCAGGTTACTTAAAGCCTCCCACTTCATTTTTTGTTTCTCAAAAAGCTGTTACAGCGGAAAGGCTTCAAGCAGTTGAGGCACAATCAGTTCTGGTATCAATTCAAGTTTAAAGAGAAAAGTAAGCATGACAAGTTAGGAAGCAAGCTTAATGCAAAAGTGCAAACGTAACCACTCTTTCATGTTTAAAATTATTGCATATATTTTTTAAAAATCAAACAGTTTAAGAGTGGTATCACAGTGCTGTTGCCTGCCTGAACACTCATGGAACACAGATGTTCCAAGTTCATAAACTCGGTAACAATGCTTTTTATTTTAAATAATGCATTTTAAGAACACGTGGATCTGTTGGAACAGATGGATCTGTTACTAAATTTTGACATTGTGAATGTTTGTATTTCCTGAAATGTGCATTCAAGGTCTGTACTTGATTTCTTTAAAATAGATACAAATTTCACAGTGAATCTAACAGTATTCAAGTTCAATGAAGATAAATGAAGCCAATTAAGCTGGGCAGTCTCAGCCACATACTGATTAGCATGCCAATTAGACATAGTCTGCATTTTGCACTGCAACTGTAAAGTGTTCCAACATTTTTATGTCTAATGACTGATTTTCTCACTCTTTAAAACATTAAAGATATCTTCTAGTGACTTGTATGTACACTGAAGGAATTCTTTACCATTCCTAGTTGGGTAAGAGGAAACATTACAACCTATCCAATCATCATGTACCTGATATCCTACTCCAAGGCCATCAGACACCACAGGGCCAAACCCTCCTAATTGTATAGCTGGGCTAACCAATGTGCTTGTAGAAATGATGTTGTGATTAAGCCGAGCATAGGCTTGGTCTTGATAGAAATCAGGCAGTGCAATACCTTTGGATAAGGCTAAACAGCGCAAGGCAAAGAGATGTCGGTCAAATCCCTGACCTGTTAAAATAAAATAACAAGTATTAGAGAGATGACTGATTTTTGTGGGACGTAAACTCACTTATTTTGACATCACATTGTTTTTCAGCCGCAAAAGAGGAGGTCTCTAGAACTGGGGTTTATTTTCATATTAGCAGGAATCATTTTTCAGAACCCAGACATTCTGCACTTTTAACGCATGTATCCTAGGGAATGAGGGCTTGCTGTTTTACTGCTAGCCTCAACCAGGAATAATGATAGTAAATAAAAGTGCAATGTTAACAGACAATTTTAATAATACATAGCATTCTTTGATTAACTGTTTATCTGAACATATCCAGGTTGTTTAAAACAGAGAAAGGCTTTCCTAAAATTTATTAATCTAAAGAGGAAGAGGATCCTCCATCAACAAAAGGAGGCAAATTTCAGACTCTATGGGGTAATGTTCAAGAGTCAATTTTACTGAAACAATACAACACGTTATGCTTCTGGGAGGGACAATTCAAAAGAAAGCATTTAGAAAAATACCAGGAGTAGCACAGCCAAAGAATCAGTTTGATTTGGAAGCTGTTAAAGCCTTTATCCCCTGAAGGGATAAGATAGTAACTCCTCAGACATAAAGCCAAAGTTCTTGGTTGCCTTGGGGAGTACAACATGCACTAAGTATTTATCAAATTTTCATATAGCCCAGCTGCCATAAGGACAAAAACTAATGTATAAAAAATTCTCAACACGTTAACAGTGAAGTGGGAAGTAGAGAGGTTTTCTCCTCCATCAAGAAACAAGTCTGAGAATGCATTTTAAACTGCAGCCTTCTGCTAGTTTTTGTCAAGTTTACATTAACATTAGACCTCCATCAAAATTAAATTATTTAGCTGTGAAGTAAACCTTTACAGCAACCTTAAGAGACATTTTAGTGCAAAAGCAAGAGTGTTTGATATATTCCTACTTACCCATAGCAGCTTCTTTTGTCAAACGGGTGTGGTATTTTGAGCACTCCACTATCAACTTCTGAAGCTCTTCTGTGCTGTGTTTGGACGGTTCCCTGACAAAAGCTTCCGAACATTTCTTTGTATGGATAGAGGCAGGACGTACAGCTTCCGTACGACCATGTTTGAAAGCTGCAGTACTACAAGACTCATATGTAGCAACAGTCTGATTGTATTGTTGAAGGAAAGCCATCTGGAAGGCAAGCTGAACCACAGAATCTGGACTTAACTTCTTCTGCTTTAGAAGGTCCTTGCCCCCTTCATGGAACTGAATCATATTAAGAGACACTGCTTCTACACTGGCATCAAATTTCTGTTTGGCTTTGGTAATTCCTGCTTTTAAGGCATCATTCAGCTTAAAGTCAAGTTTCTGTACTGCTCTAGAAGAGTCTACTGAAGCAGGCTGGGACTGGGGGCTGATGGCTGGTGCCTTGGTGCTATCTTGAAAAACCTCATTCTGGAACCTGAGCACAGCCACACCGTCTCCCCAGGAATGTTCAAAATTAACTCCTGCAGTGCCATCCTTAGTTATGATAAGATTAAAGGATTTGTCATACCAGCGATTAGCACCATCTCCATGCAACATAGTGTGGGACAAGTGCACAAAGTCTTTAATGGGAAAATCATCTAAACTTAAACAAAACACCGCAGAGTCTACTTTTTGAAGAGCTTCTTCATTGCCATTATCCAGTAGATTCTTTCTCAGCAATGCCCATGTATCTCGATTTTCACTGGAGAGGTAGCCAAGAGGGAAGGCTGGGGCTGGGCTGTTGTCGCTAAGGATGTATTTCAAATGTGCTTGTATTTCGGAAGGTTTCAGCATATTTCTGTCTCTATCAATAACATCAAATACATAAAAATTCCCATTTCTCAGTACCAGTAAATGTTTTGCCTTTTCCTCCGTATAAAGCTCATCTCTGTTGAGTTTAGGCAGCCGCGTAGAATTGAAAAGCCTGAAGTACTGAGACATATCTAGGGGGTATGCATTGACCATGTAGGCACCAAACCAAGAAAGTGAAGAAGGCACAAATCGGATAATTTTTTTAAAGATCTGAGTGTCACTTTTTTTCGGATTCAGGTGAAAAACCTCTGGTTCAAGATAACCAGCCCTGAAGGTCTTCATAAAACGTAAAGCAGAAACAGTTAGGTTCGTAGCCCGTATGAGCTGATCGTTATATTCAGATTTCGGATCACGAGTAAAAGACATAAACGCATTAAAATTCAAAACAACAGGTTCACGTGCTTTTAGGTACATGTCAAACCACGGACCTGAAAATGGAGTTGAAAAATAGGTCAGAACATAAAAGCAGCTTACTGAGTCAGACTAGAGGTTCATGTAGTCAATATCCTGCCTCCCACAGAGATCATGACTAAACACCTCTTGAAGTGCATGCAAACAAGACAAACATATGCAGTAATTCCCCCAAGGATTCTCCCAACCTCCAATTATGAAGAAAGGTACTGTTGGCTAATTGTAAAAATAATGTATTTGGAGCAATCCATATCAAGAATGTCAATGTCATCAGCAACAAGGGCCAATTTCCATGTTTTCTATATGGCTCAGTGATAAACCATAACTCCTGCGACATACAACGCAGCTCCCCAGCACTCTCTTTTGGTGCACACCTCACATTTGGAGTGGAACATGCCTTTATCTATTCTTAAGCTATTAATTTCTGCAACTCTCTGTCACTGAGGGCATGCTTCTCTTTAGAACCACCTTTATTTCTGATCCAGTGTTTCCCTCATTCCTGGCAGCATTCCTCCACCTACATTTGCTGTCTTACATTTCCACCTCCTTCCTCTATCTGTCCACTAAAACGATCAGCACAGGGCAAAACTCTTGATACTGATGCATTACCATCAGTCTCTCAAGCTGGCAAAAAGATGAGGTTAGAGGGGACCATATGGTTATTCTTCCAGGCCCAGAACTGACTTTGGAAAGCAGAATTACATTTGATACCCGCAGGTCTTTTAGACAGTCTCTCAGCGTTATCAAGAAGCATGAATGTGACCCAAAGGTTTTGTGCTTGCCAAAACCAAGGGAATCAATCATAGCTCTAAAAAGTAGTCACACCTTTACACCTGCCTATGAGTAAACAAAAATCCGTTGGCATAGGCAGAGAAGGGATTTTTTAAGTAGGTTCTATTTCATCATCATTAACAACTTCAAACTCAGCAAGCTCTAGTATCGCACACTGACTGGATGCAGACAAAGGAAAGAAGTGCACACCAACTCCACCTCAAGGCAGCTGATGTATTACAAATCATTACTCCAAGCCTGGATAAGTCCCAAGTAGAACCTTCTAGCTGGGCTGTAAGAAAGGCAATGGGTAACTCAAGAACCTAAGTTACAATTTTAATTCCAGGTCCTCACAGGTGAATAACTAGCATTCACCTACAGTTTTAAAACCACATCCATCATCATCATCACGTAGCCTTTTAACCTTGGACTTGAAAGTCCAGGGTGGAGGCAACTATACATACTTTCAGAAACCAATTTCAAGTGGAACAGGTCTTTTATGAGGCCTAAAAAAGAATAATAACTAAACAAAAAGGAATACAACACCCCACAGTTCACAGACACAAAGCAGCATCCTGGTTAGTGTTGACGAACACCATAAAGCCACCAGTTAAAATCACAGATGTTGTTCAAAGTGAATGGAAAGTAAAAGACAACAAACCAAACAGCAGTTTTTGTGAACTAATCTGGTATTCTCTACAGAATTTGTAGCTAACACCCTTATAGGTAGCCTCAACAGATAGCAAGGATAGAAGTGCATTTGCTGGACAACATGCAAACTTCTACTTCCATAGGTATTTGAGTATTTCCACCTCTGTTGCTATCCATCCAATACTTTCATAAGCAGACACTTGTATTTGGAAGTCAGTGGAAGCAATAAAAAGGAGGAATCAAAAAACTATATGCATACTCTCCCTCTCGTGTTTTTCTTTATTCTCATCTCCCTCTTTGTTGCTCCTTTTCTTTTGCTCTTTAAAAGAATATGGTTTCGTAGTTTTGGGGTGTTTTAAGCCCAGAGCACTGACCACTTCTGCCTCCCAAAGCTTAGTCATATTCTCTGACCCCCCCTCAGAGTTCAGTTTTCTTGCTAAATAACTCCCTTAAGGGAGTTACCAGTTAAGCTCCTCTATTAACCTAAACATAAATAGACAGCAATGAAAAAAGATAAACCCTGTAAGCCCAAATTTAAATACATTAATTCATGAAAATATACCATTTCTCCAATATCCATCTATCCAGAATTCTGGTGTATACTAGTTAGATGATGGGCATTCTTCTCTCCACCAGAGAATCAGAATTTGCTCAAATACAGTCACAGGTAGTATTCACAGCATGTTATTCCAAGTTTATGGAGTACAGAACTTAAACTTCAGCCTATTTTATTTGTAGCATTATGAGCTATGTTATCAAGCATGATGATCTGCAGACTCCTATATCCAGTAGGCCAACGTACCTGTGATGTAGCTAGTATGCTTGTTTTGATTGTCTTGAGCAACCAGTTGCTCATGCAACTCTCTTCCAATTCCCTTTTCAAAGTGATGAGCAAGTTCTTCAGTTTTCCTACAGCAATCAAGAGTCAAAATGCTGTCACAAGTTGTATTTTTTATATGTACCAGTTGGCTTTGAAGCAGCACATGATACTGCAATACGCATATCTTGTTTGTCCATACCTGAATTGGTCATCATTTAAAAGCGGTTTCTGGGCATTCAGGTATCTCCTGATTGTATCTTCTAGTTTGGGAACCGGCAGTCTGAAGGAAGGGAAACAGAGAGACATGCACTTTATGAGCAATGGTACTAACAAAGCCCGAGTTTCTTACACAGTAGTCTCTCTTTGCCTCTTCGCTATCCTTCCTTATACCCCATATTATCCAAATGGCTCTAAAGTTTCTTGTGGAAGACGAGAAGAAAGGGAATAGATGGACATTTTCATCACAGCATAAAGTCCTTGGAAAACAAGTTAGAAAACGAACTTGACTTGTTACAAAGTACTGCAGTGAAGGCTCTCAATACCTTACAGGGAATACAATGACGTGAACCATTGCAAGGATAAGCAGCTATATAGAAGGAAGGTTTAATTCAGTAGCCACTCTTGCATCAGGACTTCCCGCCACTGCTGGGTGCTGAACATCTACCCTTTCTTGCAAATTTCCTAAACAGTATCTTTGTCATCTTCCTCTCAACCTAAACATGAAAATGTTCTTCTTACTACAATCCTCTTATTACACTCACGGAGGTTACATTGCAATGTTTCAGGGATGTTTCAGTAGTCATAGTTGCGTTTGAAAAAATAAAATCATTCCTCTCCACTGTGATTAGGAACAGCACATACGAGAAGCGAGTAGCACACCCCGAGCACGGCTACACAGAGGGCGTTTTCTCTCCTCTCCTCACAGCGGACACCCCACGGCCGCGGCCCCACATGGCCACCTGCCGCCGCCACCACCGACCTCTGCCCGCGTCCCCCCGGAGCCCGGCCCGCCGGCTGCCCTCGGCGGCCGGCCCGGGGCTGGCAGCGACGCTCCCTCCGGTCTTGCCCCGGCCCCCGCCCGGCGGCGCCTCAGGAGGCCGCGGGACGGGCGGTCCCGGAGGGCGGGGAACCCGGCGGGCGCACCAGGGAGCGGGGCAGCGGCCCGCCGTACCTGGGCAGGCTCTTCTGGTAGTGCATGGTGGGCACGATGCTGCGGTGCAGATACTCGGCAGTGCCCGCGCTGCTGTAGCCCCGTCGCCAGCGCGCCACCGCCGCCCGCCGCAACAGCAGCAGCTGCCGCGCCGCCATGATGCCCGCGTCAGAAGGCGTGAGGCGCCGCCAGGGCCGCCCCCTTCGCCGCCGCCCCGGGACAGGAGGGAGCGGCTGCTGCGACCCGAGCCCGCTCCCTGGTCGTGCGGTTGAGCGGCTGCCCTCCTCCCGGCGCTGTGGAGTGCCCGGACCCGTTCGCGCTGAGCTCCCAACGCCCCGCGGCGAGGCGGAGGCGGCAGCTCGGTCCCTGCGCGCCGCGTTCACGCTGGCGCCTCGGAGGAATTGCGACGGGGGGGTTAGCCAAATGGCGTCCGGGCCCGGCGGCACGGAGAGGTGCCCCCGAGCCCTGTCCTGCCCGGGCGGGTCTCGGGCGACGACGGCTCCTCTGACCTGCACGGCCGTCCAGGGGGAAAAGTCCCAGCTGCAAAACTGAGGGTTGCAGCTAGCGTGAAGGTCGACGTCGTTTCATGAAGCATTTTTTCATTATTTCATTTGGAAAGTATATTCGATGCATGCTATCGAGGTAGCAAAGTTATCTGGTATTAGAAAATGTCTGCAGTGGGACAGTGCGACGTTAGTTCAGTCCTCTTCTACATACGTGTTATAAAATTTTCTGTGATCCTCTTGTTTTGATGGTGCTCTTGTTCAGCATATGGACTCCACGTATTCCCCCCCCCCCCTTTTTTTTTTGTGTGTGTCCGTATGTCTTACTGACCATACGGCATTCAGGTCCTGCCTCCAAAGAGAACAGTTTAATCTCTCATGAGCTTTTTTACTCACATGTGAGCATGTAACAACAAATACTCTATTACGGTATAAAATACGATACTGTAAACACACTATTTTGTTGTACTGTATGGAATATTTTCCATAAAAACACTGAATAATCTTAGAATAACCCAGAAACTACAAAAATGTTTTGATAAGAAAGCATGGCATGGTGAACAGTTGTTGTAGTATGTTTTTATCAGATGCTAGCATAAAAATCAGCATTGGGATTGAATGCAGACCTGGCAAAGGAAAGGAAAGGAATCCCTGTGACTTAGTCTGATAATCCTCTGAAAGTAAATTCGCCCTGCTCTAATCAACGTAGTGGTTGGAGAAAAAGTGAAATCATTTCACTTCCAAGATAATAAATGCCAAACGCCAGAAGGTATCCTTGTGTGTTTCACTATGCTGCTATTTTCTGTGCAGTGCGTGTCTCTTACGCTACTTATTCAGCCTTTTTTCGCCATGAAAACAAAAAAACCCAAGCCTGCTTTCATTAATGTTCAGTTTCACCTAGCTTGCCCTGTTGTGATAGTCCAGTTCAAAATGTTACCTGCTCTGCCCTTTAGAAAAACCGCAGTAACATTATTTACCCCTTTGAATGCATGACTAGCACTGTTGCCTTTCTAGGTTTGGATGTCCAGACCCCAAACTGGGAAGACTGAGGAATGCACTCAAACACCGTCTTTCTCCTGGGAGTGTCACTTTGTTTTGAACCAGTCTCGGTTTAGAAATACTACTGCATTCTGTTCTAATTTTCCAGAGCCCCCTAATCTTCTTCCAGGCTCTTAATGATGTAGTCGATAATAGGATTGTTGGTATTAATTTGGAACAATAATGCCAGCTGCTTGCTTGGTGGCTATTGGCAGAGGGGTGACCTTGCAGGTCAGCTAAGCAGAACTGGAAGTGCTTTGATCTGATCTATACAGAGCTAGATCTGTCCACCCGAACAAGAGGAGCAAGTGAATTCTCTCTCCATGGGATGCTGATTCTTCTCCAAAGAGCACGGAGGACAGCATGGCAGTGGCTTTTGATGCAATCCTTGCTCGGATCAAGGATGTTTGTAAAAGAAATGGTTTGCTCATTCTCTCGGTGTTGTCGGTCACCATTGGCTGTCTTCTCGGATTCTTCCTGAGGACGAGACGGCTTTCCCAGCAGGTATGTGTGGCATGGCAGTGTATTGCTACAGAGAAAATACTGTACTTATGTAACAAAATACATAGCAACTTGCGGAACTTAAGGATGGACTTCTGAAGATAAAAAGCATGTATGCGTGTTTGTTAAATTTGTTTAATTTCATTTGTTTGTTAAATCCACACTGTTCTTGGGACTTTTCACACATTCTCAAATACGTTTGCAAAGGGCTCTGGTCTTTAAGACGCCTAGTAAGTCTAGCATAAACATATTATAATGTTGCAAGTATGGATAATAATAGTGGGTGTTTAAGCTGGATGAAATGTAGCATCTAATATAGATCTGTTAAAAACTCGTAGTGCAACGTATTAATTGGATTTTATATTACTTGGGAACATGTACATCTAAAGAAAACACTGGGAATATTTTTGATCATCAGATGTACAGAGGTAGAGATGTTTATATTACACCAATGGTATTTTGTATTCATAAATTTGAGATTTCCCATTATTAACAGGCCATATTATTAAAGTCACTTGGGGATTTCTCCTCCAGCGTACTTCAACTAAGCTCTTCACAGGTACTGATTTTTTTCTGCTGTATTAGTCAGACAAAATAGAGAGGGCAACATGCATTGCTGAATGCATTGTTTGAGCACAAAATACAAATCTCAGTTAAAAAATATGGCACTTAGTAAATGTGACTAAACTAAACCAATTCTTGTTCTGCTACTGCTAACTGCAGTCTGAGCATCTTTTATGTCCAAGCAGTAGCTTCATACACATCTAGCAAAACACACAAAATGCAGAATGAAGAGATTAGTCAGGGCAACCTATAACAGTAGTCCCCAAGAGACGGCATATTTCATTTTTGTCTTCCATTGTAAAGGAATGAACAATGTAGTGTGTTTTTGTTGAATTACAACACAATATCTAATTAATTTTAAAATGATCTTTTAAAGCCTACTATCTTTGCCACCTTATATACCCAAGCTGCAGACTTTACCAATGTTCCACAGCTCTAGCAAGACTTACGAAGACAGATAGTCTTTACCTCAAAACAATAAGCATCTCTCCATGTTTTTCTAGGAAATTAGTTATTTCCAGTTTCCTGGTGAGTTACTGATGAGGATGCTGAAAATGTTGATTCTCCCACTGGTTGTCTCAAGGTATGTGAGGACAATGATTGTTCCAGTAATTTCTGAAGTTTCCTAAATGAGACATGTCATCATCACTATTTTGGGTTTAACTGAATTAATGTCAAAGTTCCAGGACCATTACTGACTGCTGTACATTCAAATTTATAGTGGAGCTATGAACATATTTTTTGATCAATAGGAACATTTGTGCAATACCTCGTATAGGTATTATTTTCTTAAAACCTCATGGGTTCTTTTTTAATTTATGTTTTCTTCTTTCCTTGTAATGGGAGGACTTCTTCCTTCAAGCCAAATAGCAGTTAAATATCTGGAATAAATAACGCACCTTATCAAAAACCCTACCTTAAATCTAAACAATTGAAATAATACACCATACAAATAAGATAAAGAGCATAGTTAATTTATAGTCTTCTGCAGTATTGTGAGAGATGTGCTGTAGTATGATGAATATTGAAAAAACTCCGGTGTGTCTCCAGTGAACTAATAATATATGCCTGGCTTCAGCTGGAAGTGAAAGTGATTTCTTAGTGCATTAAAGGCAGA
The DNA here is from genome assembly GCA_013401315.1 of Balaeniceps rex. Classification (NCBI taxonomy): domain Eukaryota; kingdom Metazoa; phylum Chordata; class Aves; order Pelecaniformes; family Balaenicipitidae; genus Balaeniceps; species Balaeniceps rex. The sequence continues at coordinate 73,445 of VYZW01030337.1, read as the reverse complement.
ACCTTTAGTGGTGCCACTTTATTGGTGGCAGGATTAATGATCTAGATCCTGGTGCTGAGGTAGGGTGCATGGTAGCTGCCTTTGCAGTGGGCGAGCATAATTTAGGATAGCTTGTTCTCTCCTCTAAATTTGTCTTGTCTTCCAACTGACTACAATCACAAATAGCAGTTGGATGGCCAAAAGCTCTCAGCCCAATACTGAGAGAAGAGGTAAGGAGAGATGGAGAGTAACAAAGCTAACTTTACCTAACCAGATCTGAGAAAAAAATCTTGCACTCTTCGGTGCCTTTCCTTGAAGCCTCAGCTTCTAGAACCGAATACATGTGCCAAAAACTCCTCTTCCATTTTAAGAAAAAGATAAGTTTCTAGGCTTCAGATCGCTGAGAGTTGCTGAAAATAAACACAACCCAGCACTAATTTTATTTTTAAATCATCTACCTTTACATCTACCTTCTCATGTTTTTTCACAGAATGAAGCTGATTAATCGTGCTTGCATGCCCAGAACTGGCCATAGTATAACCATAGACTCATACCTGGTTCTGTCCCACACAGGTAGAGAACATCAAGACAAAATATGTTAGATGCTTTTTGAGAGGTAAAAGGACAGTTTTCCAAGGACATGAATCTCACATGAATCTCACATGAGGAAGGACAGAAAAGGGTTGGAGCAGAGTCACATGTCCTTCCCTAAAATGTATAGTTCTTTAAATCCCCTTGTTTTTTAGAGATGCCAGGAGGAGAAGCAGCACAGTGGGGAAGAGCTGCTCTGACAAAGCCTGTGATGGCTCTAGGTTACTTACAGATGTGTCAGGAGTGAACCTCTGAGCCACACTGTTAGCGCTGATGGACTCTGTCCTCTGAGGAAGGAAAAGAAACTTTACAGATCTTCAAAAGGATTAGCTCTCATTGTGAGACAGCATGAGTCTATCTCCCTGTATAACAAACTAACCGTCACTTGCTATTGCACACTGAAATTTCAGGGTTTTGCAAACAAAAATTACTCCAGATATAATTACATTCTTGTACGTCCTCCTTTTTTTTCACAAGCACAGTATTTCCCACACATACATTTCATAAAATGAGTAAACTGGTGTTCTGTAGTTTTACCAGTCTGCATACACATTTAAACTAAATTTCTTTGGAATATTCTCAGCCAGTCCTGTGGGAGCAATGACATTTAGATTATCTTCTAAATTACTCTGTATTTTTTTTTACAAAAGCCAGGGGTACAGCACCAAGCTCTAATTTTACTCTCCTAGTTGAAGTTAATGCACATTTTTTCTTGAACTAACAAGTGAAAAAAAAACTTGAAAAGGTAAGGTGAGAAAGGAGGGTTAAAAGAGGCACTCAGTGCAAAATAAACTGTCTCCAAGTCCAGAGTTTATCTTGGAGGGTTGTAGCAGTGTGTGGCAAGTGTGTGGCTCAGAAGACTAATAGTCTAGAAAATCTTGCAGTTACAGGTCACTAGCGCAAATCCAGCCTTAAACAGAACTGGCTGAAAATTTCTACTATCCCTCTTTTGACCTGATAGTTAGAGAGTTAAACCAGGAACTTTGCAGATTGTATCCATTAGGAAGGAGAAACTGGTGATATAGTTAGGTATCTCTGATTGAACTATGGTTATTTTAAAAGTTCCTTGAATGCAGAAGAAATTGGTCGAATAACAGGAGACTGTTTCTTCAGTGTACAGTTCCTTGTCTTACCCAATTCTGTCCCAGCACTTGGAAGTGCTGTATACCAGAGCTCCTGTACCTGTTTCTGATATCTCCTATCACCTGTGGTCTTATTTTTTGTTTTCCCACGAACAGAAAAATCTTGAAAAAGCAACCACCAGTAAACTAGCTTTCCAGTTTGAGCCCTTCATGAGCTTTTGGTTTTGTTGTGACGTGGACCTTCATTAAGGATGGGGGTTGATATTATTTCAGTTATCTGGTTACATAAACAAGCTTCATAGCATCATACAATGACTCTAAAAGAAGTATATATTGATTTCCTCTGTCCTCTGGCTGAGGTTTAGCCCTGTTCATACCTATTAGTATCCACTAAGTGTCTTGTGTATAGAGTTTGCTCTTCTCAGTGATGAGAACAGGTATCCACATAACAAAGGATGCTCTTTTATTAGCAACAGAAAGAAAGAAATGATAACAAATTGTCTGACGGTTTGTATCTGCCCTAGGAATACTCAGTAGGGGAGTGTTACAAGATCAAATTTTAGACCCTGCAGTTACTAGATGTACAGTCCTTATTGTGTGTATAAACATAGGATACTATTTTTAAACCTGGGAATGGGAATATTAACAGAGCTTAGAGAGAATAGGAGCCAAATCTGAATTCATAGTTGCACACACTCTGCCTGAGCTCTTACTGCAGCTGGACAAGGGGATCTTCTCAACAAGCCTGAAAGATCGAGTGCAGGAGATCTGAAGTTCTCTGATTCTCTTTGGGGCAGAGGCCTTGATCCTCATATGACAACTGTAATGCAAATAATATATTTTCTCCTTTGTATGCAAAAGCTTTCAGCACGTATCTCAGATTTTCAAACAGGCACACCCATCTGTGGCAGTGACAGAGGTGAATCTCAGTGCATCCTGCCCTGAGTCCTCTGATCTGTTTAAAAAAACATGGGTCCAGGTCTTCAGACAGACATCTGCTGATCAGCTGGCCCAAGGTGCTCAAGTTTGTTAAACCATCTTTCCTTCCATCCAGTGCATTTCCCGGCGTGTGGAGGCTCAGTCTGTGTTACACCCTCTAGCCAGGAGGTGGCTCTGGCTGGAAGGCTGAGGAACCACGAGATGTTACGGACTTTCAGTCACTCCCGTGGAGGGAGGCCCTGTGCCTCTGGGAGGCCGTTCCTCTAAAGCGTTTTCTAATAGTGCTACCTACCCAGAAAATTTTAAAAGATCTACTCTTTTTCAGTATGGTTAATTATAAACTCTTCCGGCTCCCCCCCCCAAGTCATTTGGCAGAGATACCTGTGCATCACTTTAGCTTCTCAAACTTCTGAAACGCTTGAAATAATCAAATCTGATGTCAATGTCTCTGCTGTGCACAAAGCAAAAAACGGGGAGAGGAACAAACACTCAACTTTCCCATTAATATCTTCTCACATTTGCTAAAGGTAATATAAACCCTCTCACCAAATCCTGTCTGTGCCAGCAGTGGCAGGCATGGGCGCTGGCTCGAGCGCAGGCCAGCCGTGCTGGCAGATACTGTACCGTAACTCACGCGCTGTCACCTCCATTCAGAGCGTCTTTGCCCTTGTGCCGTTCCCTGCCGCATTGTCTTCATCTCAGGTTATCAGTTTTGTACTGATCAACTTCCAGTGGGCCAGAAACTTGATTTTCAGTAAGCGTAACTGCATTGACTTAAATTTTTTGGGGATGCCATTACTGAAGCGTGATCTGTTACAACTTCGTATCTTGCTGTGACCGAGGTTTTGAAGAAGCTGGAAACTCTGACTGAAAAATTTACTACTGCTGAGGCATTTATAATGCTTCTTTTTGGCATGGATTCCTTCCAGTAGGCAGAGAGCTTACACTGTGGCATTTACCCCACGAAAGAAAATTCAACTCTCTGTTCAAAACAGAGGTGCCAGTGAGCCAGCAGGGGAGAGGAGGCCTGGCTGCCAGCATGCTGCACAGCTCTGGGCAGGCAGAACCGCCATGTGCACCAGCCCTCCTGCGTCTTCAAAGACTAGTTGCAAAATGTGTGTGTGCTGCAGATCTGTAAGGCAGGTTGGAGAACAGGCAGGGCTTGCAGCCTTTGGTTCTTATTTCAAGATAATACTAGAAGCGCACAGATTGTTTCTTTCCTGTATTCAGCCATGTAGTTTCACAGACCTTACAGTAACCTAATTCTCTCTTTTGAAGCCTTCCATCCTCTCTGCATAATTTGAGAGAAAAATTAATTAAAATGTTATTAGTAAGGGCTCTCACACACACAGAGTTTGACTGCATAAGCCTTGCTTCTTCAGAAAAGCAGGCTAAAACCAGTTACACAGGTTTACACTGGCTGAACCTGTTGAGTTCTCTTTGTCTTATAGAATATTGCATCCTTTATTTCAACACCCTCCTTGTTTATATGTTTAAGCTTTTATCTGGTAATAGATACAGGGCCCAGTTTTCTAAGACTATGAATAGCAGTAAGCACTGAGACTACTTGTGGGAAAGAGTTGTCAGGGAAGAACTAAACTGTTCAGCTGTCTAACAGGCTTGTAACCCCAGTGAATATTCCTTTTAGAAAAAGCAGTTTGTTTTGTTAGGATAATTATTACATTTTTTTGTGTATTTACCATTAACTGTTTTCTAGACAATTGAGAAATAATGTTTAGCAGAGATTTGATCCTTTTCCACGTGCAGAATCAGTTAAAGATTGTTCCCTTTATAATAAAATCTAAATAACTGATTTGACCTGTATTTTTTAGAATTACAAAGCTCATTCTGCTAAGTATGTTGTGCCTGATACAAGCAAGTGTATGCTAATACAATTTTATATTTATTTGAAGGCTCATTTGGGGATAGTAATAAATATTTGTTACTATTGGGGTTTTGTTGCTGAATTAAACATGATATGCTAAATATAGAACTGTCTTTCTTTAAGGGGATTCCTGTCCATAATGCCATCAGTTCTGGTAATCCCTTATCCTTCTGCTCAGATTCCTGAGTGGGTCATTCTTACTCATGCTGTTAAAGCCTAGTATTTAATTAGAATGTACTCCATTATAGTACCCTTTTCCCCATATAATTTTTTTTCACAGTTCTCTGATTTGGGGAATGCATTGGCATTTTAACATCCCACTAATGAAAAATATTGCTCATTCTTTTTAATGGAATTCTGTCGTTCAGCTGTACTGTGCCATACCAAATTTTGCCTCTCGGGACTCATTAGTTACGTTTGAAGAGTTGACAACTCTATAAACTCTGCAAGAGGATGTGGAGATGCTCTGGGTGCAAGGAGATGTGAACTCACTTAGCCCATGGGCCAAACTGGGCAGACCGGTGCCAGATGCATGCCGGAAGCTGTATAGCCGCATTAGCGTGGCTTTACGCCCAAGCCCGTATGTGAAGGACTAATGTGGCTATATGGCTTCCGGAGCAGCCTTGGCAGCTCAGAGTGAAGGCAGAGCAAGTTCGTGTCTGTCTGCAGTTGTCTGTGCAGACATACCCCAAGTAACTTCACAGCAACAGTATATTCTTTGGGAGTTTAGGGTTTAGTTAAAAACATGCTGTGAGACAGACCATTAGCTTGGGTAAATTGTGTCGTGCGCTGTTTTGCTTGCTGTCAGCTGTAGATGAAACTGGTAATAGACCACAGACCGGACATTATTTGTCTGTTTTACTACTTAAGCTTACAATTTGTTAGGGATGAAAAATTTGACCCAAACACTCAGAGGCCAGTACTGAAATTTGCAATCTAAATCTTCTACCATGATATGGTCAGTATAATGTCTATTCAGAAGGAAAATGCAGATCTCTAAAAGGCTATGAATCTATCTTTTTTCTTATTTATCATTAAATTTAAACCAAGAGGACAGCCAAAATTAATTCACTCAATATTACTGGTTTACATGAATGACAATATGTGGAGTACTATTTCTTCTAATCCATTCCTGGTACTGGGAGATACTTTCTATGTTGTCTTGACAAATTCACGTAATTTAACTGAAGACCGAATGGGAAAGGATAGGTAACATAAGCTTCTGGTCAGTTTTGGCTTGGTCTTTTCTGCTGTGTAAGAGTTAAACTATTCCCTCTGGTCATATTTTCCTAAATACCAGTTGCTCTGGTCTTATGCTTGTGCAGCTGCCAAACTGAGGCACAATCAAGTGCAATCAATTTTATGTACTGTATTATCTAGTGAGGTGTTGAGGAGCAGGTGCAAAATGCTGCCTACAGCTCTCTGAGGAGCCTGCTCAGGAGAATGTTTTATAAGGTACCAAAGCAGCTGTATTTTCCCGTAGAATTAAATTGCTCTTGGAAACATAGGGCTTTTTCTTCATTTTATTAGACTCTGGACTTTTTCCTCTATTTCACCTGTGTTACCTTGACAATGGTAAAATATTGGAACTCAGGAACAGGTCTTCCCCAACAGAGGAGGGTAAAACGTCTGCTTGGTTAGTATTTGAAAATCTGTGGGGTACCTGAACGATAACGAAAAGTGTGCATAATGTCCCATTTCTGAACTAGCTGTCATGTGTTTCACTGTAATATAAATAATAATAAAAATACATTTCACCCCAGTGAGACCAAGCTGTTAGCCCTTTCCTAGAATATGCGATCTACAGTCTTTATTGTGGAGAAAGTCAGTCTAGAGATGTGAGTTTTAAGGAGATGGCTAGAGGGGATAAATATATCTACTTTCAGAATGAAAAGCAAAACTGTGCTTGGATGCAACTGAAAGGGACGGATTACCCAAGGGTAAGAAGAACTGTCAGAGAGCAATCTCACTCGGCACCATTATATTACTTTAAACTATCCATATCGCTATTATATTGCAGAACTGATGTCAGATTACCCCAAAAGTTCTCCAAAGGATGCTCTGTGATTGCCTGAGCTTGTAGAGGAAAATTCCATTCTACCTTCTTAGGAAACCTTATTAAGAATCGCTCCTCCATGCCTCAGACATCTTCAGAAGTTTCACTACATTATAATCTATAACAGTATCAGTGTTCTTAGCTGTGTTTAGGAATAGTCTAATGGTCAGATCCCCTACTGTCTTCTAGTGTTTTCTTTTGCTTGTGCAACCTAGAGGTCCAAATTCTTTCAGTGAAAAATAACATGTTGCAGAGTTATGCATGTTGTAATGACAAAATTGGACCAACTCAGTACAAATTACTTAGGCAGTGTCAGTAGAGATCTAGTGATGTGCAGTAGACGTCTATGGTCACAAAGTGAATGGGTGTGGAAAGCTCTGAGGTGATTACAGATGGCGTTTGAGCAGTTTGTAACCTGATAGAATTTTTCTGTAGTCTTCTAAGAGCTCTAAAGTAGTTAGTGTCTTGCAAAAGAAACAGCAATGACATGTGAAGCTTGAGGGGCTGGCTGGATTCCCTGTTTCCTTAGGGTAGAAACATGTATGAACTATAAACAGTTGAATAAATCTGACATTTGTTTATAATCCAAATTTGTGTTTCAAATCCTTTTGCCCTTTTCTTAATCTAAAAACACTTGAAAGAACTGACAGAACAGAAAATCAAGTATTATTAAAATTCTTGGCTCTTTCCACAGATGTGAAGCTGCACATCCATATTTAATAGATAATTTGTTTTCATTTGCATCCTGACCTTTGAATTTAGGAATTCTTTTTTATCAGAACTGCTAAGGTCAACAAGCCAGCCTGAATTCTGCATGAGCTATACTACAATGTCTCAGATCTCCTTTACCAGTCGGTGATCAAAGGTTGCTGTTCATCCCTTCCAGCATTCACAGATGTATTGCAGTAGCCTCACATATTGGGCTATTTGGGAGGAAGCAGTGACGGAATAGCTGTTGGACATTGATCTTCAGTGTGTGCTGTACAAAGTCCTGCCTTGTTTACATTAGTCCATAAAAACAAATTTCCTATTGCACACTAACAAAATACGATGCATGATGTGAACTCCTGGCAGGATTTTTGCTATATATGTCACTTCATAATTAACAGCTACAAGTGTTAGATAATAAGGAAAGGGAGATCTCAACATTGTGGGTAAAAAATAAAATTCTTACTATTTTATAAGACATTATTTAAAAAACAGAATTTAAAAAGGCTGCATGTTATGGTATACTAGAAATGCAGATTTGGTTTCTTTTGTAGATTTCAGTTTCTTTTCCAGCAGCCTATCTGTGAAGTTAAACACAATCACTGCAAATAGTGTATTGCAGACAGCGAGATCTTCTAACATGTTGTTCATTTGCTGTTGTTTGAAGATCAAGAGCCAGACTTTCCATCATGCCTGATACTTTCCCATTTCAAGTGCTATTCACGGCTGATAATCTAACCATACAGAAACTGCTGTGATGGTCCTATTTGTAAAACAGCTTCCACTTTTTGGGTGGGTTTTTTTTTTTTGAGCATAGACACTATTTTCATTTATATCAAGATACCTAACTTTAACTGTTTCCTATTACTTGATTTTCAAAGGAGACGAACCTTAGTAGCCCCCTGGACCTTCAGGAGGATTCTAGACTTCTCATCTCCTTTGAAAATCATGCTGTAATACTATGAAATTTTTAATAATACATAACATTGAGGCTCATTCCAGTGACTACAAGTGATCATGATAGTTCCTTAGTTGTGGTCATATCAGCAGAAGCCTGCTACTACACTGGTAGTCTGCAAGACTATTGAGTCTGAGTAAAATGCACGGAGAGCCTAGGTGTCATTTTATTGCCTGTCTGGACTGTATACAAACATACATAGAAAGAGTGTTCATCTGTACAAATGTGCTGTCTTTCTACAAGTGCACAACACGTACCTGATCCAGCTTAGTTTGAGTGCAAACATGGATTATTTCAGGATTTTATCTTCCTGTGTACTTAGACAAATGGTGTCATGCCACATGAGAGGTCCTGGCATCGCTCAAAAGTGGGTGGATGGGACTGGAGGTGTAGGGTGGCACCAGCTTCCAACCAAGATGCCACTTGATTGTCTGTAATATGTATACAGGTACAGACCAACAGATGTGCTAACTAGCTGTTTGTGCATGTCTGGGCGGGAGGCATTTTTTCCTGTGCAGTGTGATATGACATCTAGAGAGGAAAAAACTGAACTGTAACGTATCACTGGAAGTAAGGGCAGACCATGTAGGGTGAAGCAGAGACAGGAATGGGCTACGGTCTCCCACCAGTACTACTGCCGCTCTGGCATATGACGAGAGCAGCAGGCTTCTCTATTGCAGCCTTGGCAGTGTGTTGCTCTGTAGGTGTTCTGTCATATTAGAAGAAGGCAAAAGAATATCCTGGAAAGAAAAAGTCATTCTGATCCCTCTTTCTCACTGCTGAAACAAGTTTAATTACACTAGAGACTAAGAGCAAAATCAAGCATCAAACTACAGAAAGGGCCAGAGAAGGTTTCTTATCTCTTGCCCTCATTACTATAAAGAGTCTTATTTTCTTTGTTGCAAACTGTTCCTCAATAAATGGTACCTCCGTGGAAGTGAAGGAGCCTGTCATGAAGGCACAGATAGCTGGGCACAGATGAGGAAAAGTCTGATGTTCCACTGCAATACAGAGATCACTTCAGGCATATCTTTCTTCACTGCAAATTGTTTGTCTTTAAATAAAGTGCCTTAATTTGTCTGTTTCCTTGTCTATAAAATGGAGATACTGCCTTCCTGTATGATAGTAGGTTATATTAGTAAAGCATTTTAAGATGATTAAATGGCTTGTGCTATGGAAATGGAGATTATTACCATGTTGAAATTTGAAGGCACTGACCTTGACAAAAAGGTAAGTGACAGCCTGCCTGCATGATCAAGCAGCATTCGTGAAGCCAGCACTTCACTTTCATGATGCTCAACTGTAATATAATCATCTCTAATGTAGCTGTTAGAGGAGCTTCCCAGCCTCACTGGGAGAACTTGCTTAGGAAGGTCTTTTCTACGGCATGCAATTACAAAATGAGAATGTGAGGGAGGGTACGGGATGAATGAAAACAAACCTGATTCTAGGAACAACTGCTGGTGGTTAATACTTGACCATTACTTCTTGACAGGATTAATGTCTTTCTAATCACACTAATCCCTTCTGATAACTTTATCCATAATCCATCTATTTCAAAGCAACATCCAGATGGCTTCTGGTGGACAGGAAGACAAAATAAACATGCAGAATGGTGTCTAACAGCAGCTTCTTGTATTTTCCCTTTCTGGGGATATAGGTTTCAATCTTGAGACAGGACAAAAAACGTGCTTTTTATCAGAGAGCAACAGAAAAAATAGAGAATTGCAGAGAAGATAGAAAGTTCTATTTTTATTTGTAAATAAAATACTTCATAAGTACTCTGATGCTTATCAGTGAGAGCCAGAACAAGCCTAGAGGTGCTCATAAGGGTTTAGCAACTTGTTTGCATGGGACTAATTAGATTTCCAAGATATTGAAAGAATTCCCTTCCTCATTATGTCAAAATTGCTATAGTAGTTTTGGGGGGTTTACGCAGATTTCTCTCAGAGCAGACATGAAACTTACTACATTTCATTGGTTTGTACTATTATCAATATTTTAAACAATCTAGTAACCAACTTTACATTTTTAATGAGTCACATATAATAATAATTCCTGGAGTTGTTGAGGTCTTCCTCTTCCCTTCTAGTTTCCCCTTAAAGCTTAATCTAGGTTTCATTAGATCTTCCACTGATCCTGGCTTCGCTCTTCCCCTTCCTGCCTCAACAAGGACCCCATAAAGAAATGATTTATTGTGACCTTTCATAAATCACATAGAGACTGTCCAAAAAAAGTAAACAAACTTTAATCAAGCCATCCTAGATAAAATAATTTAGCTAGAATTTTTTTTACTAACAATCAGCAATGAAACAATTGAAGACTTAGTGAAATAATTGTCTTAAATATCTGTCCCACTAAAATGCTGCAAGTAAATAAACTTTTTTGAATTATTGGCCATATCCAGCTTTTGATCAAAATGCTGCTATTTGATTTACTGGCTTTCTGACTTACTTTCTCCAATAAAAATGTGGCTAGATAGTTCAGAGAAGAGACAAGACAGATTTGGCTGCATCAGAACAACTTATTTCCCAGAAAACAAAGCAGAGTATATTTAGAATTACCTAAGTCCCAATAAAAAAGCCAAATATCTTTTACTTGTTAAGAATAAAAATATAAACCTTAGAAAGATTGTAAACCTGAAAATATTGTGGAGCATCAGGTTTGCATTGTGTAAAGATTTTCAGATTATCAAAACACAACTTCGAACAGGCTTGAAAGCCACAGACATAGGACCATAGGACAGATATTTGCACAGATATACAGTAGATACAACAATTTTGGAGGCTATTCTTCAAATCATGTGTTTATCCAAGATTTGTTGGATAAACAAGATAGAATAAAAAAAATGAAGCAGACTATTCTAGACAGCAGAAAGAGAAGCTATAGGAAGATCATTTTTACATGTAATTGGAACAATCTACGCAGGAGATAAAGAGGTCATGGGGCTATTTAGTTATTATGGTGTCTGTTGTTATATCCAGCACCAGATGTTTCAAAGCAAGGTGCAAGATACCTCCTAAATCATAGTGATCAGAGATTTCACTTAAATCCTGCACTACAAGATTTAATATCTCATCCAAAACTCATTAACACACATTTTGGAAACCTTAGGCTTGACATCATTTCTTTTCTATACAAACTAAGAAATGGTCCCTGAGCATGAACTTACACTTTTGTGGAAATTTTTTTGCCAGACTGATTAAATGTGTGAGATGTACTGTAATTATTCAGAAAAGCTGCAGATTGTTTTTCATTGTTTTGTCCATTTGGCAATCATTAAAACATGTTATGGAAGCTACACATGAAACATACATGTGGAAGCTACGTAGCTACATAGCAAGTCAGATTATTTTAATCTATGAATTAAATATCTGTCCTGTTATTCCAAGCCTAACCAGATTCTGAGGCTTGACAAGAATTAAAGGTACACTGGTTTTCATTGCATTGTGTTTCATGAGAGTCTAGTAGTGGATGGCATGGGAACATCTTTGTTCAGTCTTAGAAGAAGCTTGGGAAACTGTTGGGGGAGTTTTATGTAGCCAAGAGTGTCTGATGAAAATTAGATTCAAAGGGAAAGCCTGAACATGATACAGTGATCTTAAGTTAAACCATCTGGAAGCTTATTCCTCCTGACTTCCATATTCCCTAGGAAATAAGAAAAGTACTTTTTCTTGTCATTCTTTGGCTACTTTATGTGAATGTTAGAGCTCTAGAGATCAACGGTGAGGAACTCCTGTGATGTAACTGTGTATTACTTCATACAATAACTGTGGTAATATGTCTCTTAATCTTTATGTCTTGTGTCCTGTTCCCTCTGTCATCAAACGTATGACGCCAAATGAAAAATAGTTAATGAGTGATTACTATCTCATACCAGTTACAGGCATTTCTTTCTGAAAATTATTCTGAGCAATTGCTTAAAATGACATGACCAGTGTTACTCCACAGCCTTGGAGAATTGCTTCCACTAGTCCCTTCTTAAAACTGAGCATTGCAGGCCATGAAAAGCACAGGGCTTTGTCTGAACCAAGACCTTTGTTCATGCTTCTGTCACACCACAGTTACCCCAGTTGCACCTCCATAGTTAATTACTTTTGAGGACTTTCTCATCACAGCATGAACTGAGCATGACTTTATCTGGTGACAGGATAATCTCATTACAGATGTTGATCTTGTTAATGAATATCCCCAAGACAGAGCAATCTCATTATTAGCCCCCCCAGGATTTGTCACCTAAGAGCCAATGTATGATTAGATTCTAGCTGCACAACATCCCCCTGGATCCTAACGTTCCAACATCTTGAGGATGAGGTGGCACCCCCAAAGGCACATAAACCACCGAGCATATTTGATTAGGATTTTTGTCCCTAAGTACTTCTGGACATACTTCTCAGGTGAACAATCAAGACAGTTCAAGCACTATGTGCAGGGTTCATCTCCTCGTTGTTCTGTAGAACAAACACCATGCAGCGGATCAAGGACAACAGAAACAATGTGGCTTTACCACATTGACAGTGGCT
>VYZW01030337.1:16739-59162 GCA_013401315.1 Balaeniceps rex | reverse complement strand
ACATTGACAGTGGCTTCAGGGTAGTACCAGGAAGAGAAGTGTACTGTCTGTCTCCTCAGTAGTGCCCTCTCCAAGTAATCACTCTGCACGGTGTCCCACTTACAAGTTACACATCTGCTGGTCAATGGTCAGGCCTTCATACCACTGGTGACTGTTTCCCTGCATAAAATATCTATAAAGAACACTGAAAATTATTACCGTGGAAAACATCCAGCTAGTTAAAAATCAACCTGATTTGCATTTTTCCTTTTTTTTCTGGGAAGGTTAGGGCGGGGGGTGGAGCAGTGCTGAAGTCTAGTACAATACAGGCATCTCCTTTGGGCATCAACGAGCTGTGGAACTGGCTCAATGGCCTGTGAAACCACAGCCTGCGAGAAGAGTTCAGTCCTAGAAATCTAATAACAACATAGAGATTGTTTTACAGAAAACTAACACATTAATTTGAGATAAATGTATTTAACTCAACTGTTTTATGAAAAAAATGGTTTAGAATAGTTACTCTTCCATATGGACCCATCCAAGTGAAACGCCAAGGAACTAAGTATCGTTGCTGCTACTGTTTTTTTAATATGTAGTGCTGTGTTCGTACACAGTGCTTTACAGACACACAGAAAGGTGGAATTTTTATCAAATACAATGATAAAAGAGAGGGAAGAACAATGGTTACAAGAGTGAGAGTTATCGAGATGTTAATTTTCGAAATGATCCATATTACAGCGCAACCAATGTTTTCCCTTGCTCCTATAGTGTTAACAAAACCCGTGCTAGATGAGAGATTGGCAATTCAGAAAAGCAATACATTTTCTTAATTAATCTAGTGGATAGCAGGAACCTGAGCACTAGATCCCACCCATTTGATGTCATTAAATCTAGTATAAAGGTTAAGCTGCACTTTAGCATTGGCTCTAGACAACTTCACTTAGCAGAGTGAGGTCAAGGAGATCTCATTCAAGGAGGTGCAGCTTAGTAAATGACTATTTATGAGGGAAAGCCTGGTAACAGTTCTGTTTTGATGAGAAAGCTAGACAGTGGGGCACATCAAATAGTAAATGTGGTATTTTATTTCACCTGCAGTTTTCCTGAGATGTATGCTTTGAAGAGTTTACAGAGAATTATTCATAGAATGATAGAATCATTTAGGTTGGAAAGGACCTTTAAGATCATTGAGTCCAACCGTTAGCCTAACACTGCCAAGTCCACCACTAAACCATGTCCCTAAGCTCCTCGTCTACCCGTCTTNCTCGTTGATGCCCAAAGGAGATGCCTGTATTGTACTAGACTTCAGCACTGCTCCACCCCCCGCCCTAACCTTCCCAGAAAAAAAAGGAAAAATGCAAATCAGGTTGATTTTTAACTAGCTGGATGTTTTCCACGGTAATAATTTTCAGTGTTCTTTATAGATATTTTATGCAGGGAAACAGTCACCAGTGGTATGAAGGCCTGACCATTGACCAGCAGATGTGTAACTTGTAAGTGGGACACCGTGCAGAGTGATTACTTGGAGAGGGCACTACTGAGGAGACAGACAGTACANCTTTCTTCTGGTGAGGAGCCCAAAACTGAACACAGTATTCGAGGTGCAGCCTCACCAGTGCTGAGTACAGGGGGACGATCACTTCCCTAGTCCCGCTAACCACACTATTTCTGATATAAGCCAGAAGCTCCAAGCAACGCTGGCGTCACTGGAAACTCAAATCTCAGCCTCGGGTCTCTTGGAAACGGCATCAGAGTCTATGTCAGAGCAGCTTGGAGCAAGTTCAGGGACCAAACAGTGCCCTGTCTAATTTGCCTATAAAAGAGGGTTAGTAGGAGCTAAAGCACTTGGCAGAGGGTTGTATAGCTTGGCAGAGACAAGCCATACGACCAAGAAGATGACTACTGGTCATCCTCTGGCAGTGGTGGGCAGGGAGCTAAAGGGGAAAGAAAAGGAGAAAAGGGTGAAGCGACTGTAACATTTTCTTTGCTCGCCACTGTGCAGCCACACCTGCCCATGAAGGATTTTCCTCCGCACGCCACACACTGTCTGCACTTCAGCCAGGGGCACACTGAATCACAGTCCACTCCCCAATGTGCCTCCTGGTAAAGCAAAAATATATTGTACTTTGTATTGGTTTAGAAAGAAAAAAGTTATTCTTTTAGGTAAAAAATGGACTATATGACAAAATTGCCCCTTGCTGTTTTTCATTTTGAAGTTATGGTCTGGCTTCACACAGGAAGGGATAAGGGGCTTGACCAGATTTCCTTAAGAGGTCCCTTCTGACCTGAATTATTCTATGATTCTGTAAAATATGTGTAGGGTTTCATACCTAAGTTTGTATGGCTGATTATTGCCATTGCTCCTGTGAACTGAGCTGTCACACGTGTAGGTTATGTAAAACTACTCCTCGAGCGTCAGGGAACAGTCGATAGGATTCAGTCCCCATGTGTGCAGCCTGAGCTTGCAAGTTCCTTCAAGTAACCAGGATCTCACATGGCGATTGGGAAACATCCCTTCAGACACAGAGGCTACAGCTTTAGTGTTACTGGAAAGCTTTTAGAAACACTGATAGAGAGTTTTTAAGCAATCCTGAGAGAAGCAGGTAAACTGCAATAATTAGGAAAGTAGGTTTTCAGTTGCATTAATGTTATGCAAAAGATGCCATATGTGTTGTGTTTTCTTTCCACAGCTTAATGTCTGGGCTAGCAGCCCTGGACGCCAAGACTTCCAGTCGATTAGGTATCATAACCGTGACTTACTACCTGTGGACAACATTTGTGGCTGTGATTGTGGGAATAATTATGGTCTCCATTATCCATCCTGGTGGAGCAGCACAGAAGGAGAGCACTGAAGAGGGCGGAAAGCCCATCATGAGCTCTGCAGATGCACTGCTTGACTTAATCCGGTAACTACATTCATTCTTTCTGCTTTCTGAAGGTAATATTTTGTACATAACTGCCTGTGGAACTGTGGCCTGAGGATAAGTTCTGAACCTAAGGATGAACATTTTGTTTAAATCAAGAAAAAGAATCAAGAAAATTTCAGATTATTTTCAAGTTATCAGATGTTTATACTGGCTGTTTCTAGTAAAATTTAAATGAATGGCCACCAAATGTATCAGAAGTACTAACCACACTGGGGTAGGTTTTTTTTTTACCCCCACAGAATCACATGTAGCTCACGTGGAGCTCATCATAAAATCTATTATTAAGGCCAATACAGTATTAAAATGTAATGTTAATTTAAATAAGGGCAGACAGTTGTAATGGGCAAAACCTGAAATATAAGAGCTGAAATCCACATTTTTCAGGAAATCATTCTTTAAAGTACTGTTACAACTACTCATAGCAACTCCCAGATGAACAACACATTTAGAAAGACCACTGTTGTGATCTTTTTATTTCTTATTTTTATCACATTATTTGTTCTGCTTTGTGGCTTTTTCTTGTTTGTTTTGCTTTGTTTGGCAGAAGGGAGGATTGTTTTTTCAGACCAGCATTAGAGCACTGATGGCATTTTTATAGCCTTGCCTGAATATCCTCTTTGTCTCAACATTTCAGGTGCTACTGGGATTAGTTTCCTGACTGAACATAGTACGTGCCTCAGATTTATTTTGCTCATGCAGAAAGACCAAGTTTTGCATTTGGTTGGTAGTTTCTCAAGCTGGTGATCTCACACCATATTAGGCAGGGGCATCTGGGCCCAGTGTGTATCTAAAACACAAAGAGTTCTCTTTGGAGTTTGACTTACTAAAATTAAAAATGTTGCAGAGTTTGTCTTTCAAAAACCCAAATTCCTGACCCTGACAAGGTGTCAGCACACAAAATACTTTAATTAGAGTTACTGGGACCTCAAATCAGAAGGAACCGGGATGAAAAGCTTATAAAAATCTTTTTTTTCTCCTCGAAGTTGCACTTTGCCAGGCCATCTGAAACCCGCATGTTTTTCTATTGTATCAATGTCTTACTGAGAATGGGCCAAATTATATTAGTCGTGGAGCAGCAGCTGAGTGCTCTCTCTTTTGTAGCTCTCCACAAACCCACCATCTTCATCTGCAATGGGAAGATGCCCACTTCATGGCATCTGTATCTCCCCAGTGACTTTGCCGTGATGTATGTGCAGTGGAATTCATGCATGTGTGTTTGTGACATAATGTTAAGCCACATTATACCGTTTCTGCTGCATAAAGGACTATAATTCCTACACCAAGAGGAAGGAACTGGGCAAGTTACTGGAGCTTTGAATCCCTTAGTATTACAGAGTAGCACAAGAAGTAAAAGGGAATTTAAGAAAACTGTAACCTTAATGATTATCTTCATAGTGGCAGTATTTAGAAACCCTTTCTTGTGTGCTGAGCTGTTTCTAAGGCCTCAGTCTTAGACAAGTAAAGGCATAATGAGACATATGGTGCAATGTTACATCCAAACTGACCTTACAGCTGTCTCTGGGAAGGGTGTCCCTTGCCATAGGTTCCCATTCCCTTCCTCACACCAGCCCAATTGCTTTTTGAGACCCAGAGTAAGCTAGTTCATAGAGATGAGTCAGATGAAAAGTAATTTGGGCATGCAAAATCTAAATTCAGTTCTATAGTATCATGTTTGCATAAAACGACCGAATGTTTGTATGACTGGAACCTGAGATCTGTGTTACAATCTCATCTCTTCATCTCTGTCTGGCTAGTCCCTGTACGCCACAGGTTTAGTGGTGAGGTTTGGGGACACTGTATTCTGCTGAGCCTTATTGCAGGTAAAATACTATGTCCTGATCTAAACATTTGCAAATATGATCTATAATTTCACTTCCTACAAACATTTACCTGAGCAAATTGTAATAGTTTGCATGCATATGTCAGGTATTCATGTTTCCAACCAGGCATGTGCTTTTGGTCTGCGAACCCTTAAAGTCTGCACTGGTTGGGGAAGATGTCAACAATGACGGCCCAACGAGCCACTCTCATTACTGAAGCTTAAAAAGAGACCATAAAGCTCACTCTCCTTTTGCTGTGCTAAGCAGCAGTCACAGCTGCAACCTTTCTACCCCGAGTGCACAAACTGGTCGTTTTTATTCCTCCACTACAGAAATAACCACACTTACTAAATAAATAAATAAGAACAACACATCTGTGGGGAATGGGCTTTCAGCCTAGGCAAACACTATGGGTGAAATCCTGGCTCTGCTGCAGTCAACTGCAAAACTCCTAAATATCTATGTGGAAGTCTGGATTAAATGTAATGATGTATCTGCTGGTTTGAGCTAGAAAAGCTNGGTTTGAGCTAGAAAAGCTGATCCTTTAGCTCAATGATAAATCACTTCCATTCACAGCTGGAGACCATCTTTTTCGGCCCAGATTGGCTTATCTTCTCAATTCATTAATTTCCTCTCAATTTATCAATTGCATATGTGCACAGAAGTTTACACAGGAAACATCTGGTATTCTGCAAATGAAGAATGCTAAATGTACAAGTGGAGAGATGATATATGTGACATAATTGTGGGGTTTATTTTAAAAGCATGAATCTTGGCATGGTGATACACGTATTCACCCTCAGTAATTTCAGATTTGAAGCCACTTTGAAATTATGAAATACATTATTATTTCTTGTGATGTATGACATTGTCAGGTCTGGAATTGTTGGCAGGGAGGATGTTGCTAGAAATTGAATTTCTTGAATTTTTGGGTGAGGATTTTGCTTTTAGAAGTGGTTTTAATCAGAAATTAAAGAATGTACTAACTTAGCAATAAATGAAACCAAGAACTACTGCAGAGACTCATGGTCATCCTAAACACCTGCAACATTAATCAATAATCACATTGTTATTCTGCATTATTTCGCAGATGGTGCTTCCCCTGCATATTTGTCTGTTATATATAAAAAAAAAGGCAATAAAACCTGCAGTGTATGTAACTCGATTAGGACATAACAGTGACACTGTACTGCATGATTCTGAAATGGCTCTAAACCTCACATCAACCAGGAAATACCTAATCTCATCAACATACTGAATTTCATGCCTCAAAAATTGTATGGACAAGTCAACCATTTTTTGTCACACTAAACAGCAGTACTTGAAAGACTTCCCTTCTAAAGGAAGCCCCAAGAGATTGGGACCAAGAACTGTGGATGTGAATCTGCCCCTACTGATTTCCTCCTAGATTCAATCTGGACAGAGAGGCCACTGACTGCAGCATAATAGAAGTGTTTTCAACATTCAGTTAGTCTTTATACCTAAAATCTTTAGTGCTGCTTTGGCCTTAAATGTCTGAATTTTTGCTTTAATCTGATCCAGCTTTAAACCAAATACATCTTCTGCTGTCTGTGGAAGATATCAATTTAACTAGGTAGTTCAGCTTTGTACCTGTGCAGGAATCTCCCCTTGCATAACTTGCCCCTCTGTCAGCAGTGTACTGGGATCCGGGCTAAGGACAAGTAATTCAGAAGGCAGCTGTGAGTCTGCAGCTGTGCAGGAGATGCTGTTCTGAAGATGCTTCTCTCTTTAGCTGCCACTTTATTACTGCATTGAGACAGATGTACAAATCTGCCTTAATTATGTTCAGGGTTTCTGGTACAAGCACTGCAAGGCTCATGAAAGTGTATTTTCTTCCATATTTAAAACTATAAATCCTCAGGCTAAGGATCCTCTTGTTCTCTTTAACTCACTGAAGTACCTGGTGCTTTATGAATTTTAATGGATTTATTCTCATGATGTGCAATACTTCTGTGAGGAAGGCAAAGACCATTTTCCTTTCTTACAGCTAGAGAACGAAGACATATAGAAAACAAATTACCTCACTGAGGATTGTTCAGAAAAATCTGTGGTGCCAGAGGAAATATTCCAAGCTTGTACGAGACCTAGTAGGAGCCTTGTTCTAGGAATGTGGCTTTTGGGACACCTCAATGGAAGTAATAGCAATGAATCAACACACATCTTTACCTTCTTTTTCATGTGTGAATTATTGACATTAACTCTGTACTACGTCCCCAAAAATAAAAGAGTGAATTTTTAGTAGCTTTTTGTGAGTTAAGAAATGAAGAAAAGCAAGACATCAATTTTTTAAAATAATTCAGACTTTGAGTGTTTTATTCAAAAGGACAAAAAGGGACATACTTACAGGAATAGCATTCATTTTAAAATATTAGGTTTGTTTAATTATGCAATGTATATTCACCTGACAAGCAGAATAGAAAATGCATATGATTTGAGGACGAACATTTGTAAAACAAGATGCATGACTCAGGACCACACTGTTTACATTAGCAGTTAATATTTCCACCACATTTTGTTGTTGTTATCAAAATACCTTTGATTTAGAAGGGTAAATCTTGTTGCACCTTAAATCACACTACTTGCATTTGTCACCGAGGGAAACAAAATTTGGCTGATGAGATAAAAACAAACAAGCAAACACCATAAACATTCACATGAGGAAACAAATCCCAGCCAAACTGGGGATTCACCCTCCTGTTATATATAAGGCTGCCTGCGTGTGCAAATCTGGGCACCAGCAAGTGCAGGGTTCGCATGCATTTTTAGTCTTTCTCAAGTCTAACCAGACAGCGTGACACCGCAAGCTTATTCAGTGCAAAAGCTCCAGATAAAACAATTCAGTGAGTACAGTCAGGATCAAATCATGCCTTAACCCATGACACACAAATTTGTACATTTCTGAAGTTTACTGGAAGGCTAAGTCAGAGCATTTTACCACTGAATATTCAGGATTGCATCCAATCTAATAGCAGGTACCGGGAAACTCAATCTGGCTTAACCAAGAGAGGGTTTTTTTTAATACCATTAATAGTTAGAAGAGGATATAAACACTGTAGAGGATTTATGTTTTCATGGGAATCCTGAGCACTCTTTAAAATCATTTCCTTTCCCTCTCTTCAAGCTAAGGGCTATATTCTATTTTATAGAAATTGCGTTTCTTGAAAATAGGGCAGCAGAAACCAATATCTGCTGCAGTTTGGAAAAAAGTCCAGGATGTGCAGAACCAGAAATCATGCTTACAAAAGTTTACAGCTGAAGACTGAATTGTATATACATGCAGTAAGATATTTAATAGTGTATTAAATGATCCAGGGTTTAAACTATGAAAGAACTTTTTTTAATAACTTTGCCCTACATTCATGTATCTCTTGCCAAAAGCCACTGTGTACTATGATAGAAATATTTATCTGTCCCCTATGGCAAACTACCATTTTCTACTCATTTCAGATTGACAGTTTTCTTTTATCTCACAAAACCAGCCTGGTGCCAGCAATGTTCTGCACTATATGTGACCAGATGTTCGCTTCTGGTTAATTTTTAAGCAGTTCAAGCTGCACAGAAACCCAAACCTCAAGTATTTAGAAAGCCCCTAAATGTGTGGTTCCTATTTGGCACAAAAGGAAACGAACATGGAAAAAAGATAATTCCACGATGAAAACAGCACCAAGGAGATGGACTACAAAGCAGTTTCTGCTCTCTGGTCAGGAGGCCTTAGTCACAGAGGGGAAGGTGCATGGGGGCCAGGAGTTAAAACTGAGTGAGGAAAGCTTCAACCCTAAAGGGAAATAAATCGTCCATCCGTCTGACAATTGGCCTGGATATCTTCCAACGTACACTTTATATGAAATAACTTTGCCTTGCTGGAACCATAGTAGAAACGTGTTGGGCCTGTCATGTTACCTTTGACATGATTCAGCCTTTTCAAGATTCCTAAAGATGTGACGTACTTGTGCTTCCACTCCAAAGAATGATTTTCTCAGAAAGCCATAGCCCTGTTGGGGCTGTGTCAGGATCTGTTCTTTCAGAAGAAGCAGGGTAAAGAGGTTCACCCTCCAGATCCTTTATTGGAACTGAAAGGCCATGCAACAGTGTCATCCTCAGGACAGGTTAAAAGTCCACGTGTTTGGCAAAATGATTCCACAATGTGAGTTCTGCTCTGATCTGCAAAAAAGACAAGCAAGACAAAATGGCTTAGACCCGATTAGTGATTTTTGCATTTTATTAGAATCTTTTATCACGATAATGAGGATTTAAATGCCTCATTAATTCTGCAAAAGCCTTCTTTGGTCCTTTTAGCAGGAGGTAGTAAGATTGATACTGAGAAATGAGATGAGGCACTGGAGGTGACTACTGATGTGCAAGATGCATCCTCCCATGGCCCCTGAGACAGGTCATTTGTTCAGTCTTGCTGAATTAAATTTTGCCCTTGATTTCAGGAGTGCAAACACTGATGGAGCCCACTGACACCAGCAGGAAGGTATTTCAGATGTATACCCATGTGACTAAGGACAGGATTTGTGGCTCTTGTGGTACAGTAACAGTAGTCAGGAGTCCACACAGCTGATGATGAAATCATGCAGAGGACAGGAAAAGCAAGAGACTTTTTGAGATCAAGATAATGTCACTGAGAAGGACCTCAGCCTATAGTAAATAGGAGCCACGGTGCTGTTCATTCTTGTGCACAGCTGTAAAACCTGGAAACTACAGCTGTCACGAGCTACTCAGACTTAATTTTTACTCTCTCTGTACCCTTGCTGTATAGAGTGACAGGGTAATATCTCAAACACTGAAGTATTAGAATACTGTCAAATACCCAGTCTTAAAACAATGTTCTTGCAGGTTCAGCTATGCTAGTTCAAATTTGAGAGCAGAGTGTCCAAAGCTGTTTTATGCCCAGTGCAAATATAGGCCAATAAAATATTACGAGGATGCGTATGTAGAAAAAACGCCAGTCTGGTGTCTTCAGTTCCACAGCATGGGAGACTGCAGCCAAAGACTGTCTGGTGTGGCAGGGATTAGGTACTGATAACATCAAAGTCTGAGAGCAAAACCAGATTGCTGCTGCAGAGCACAGAGTGCCCCAGAGGCAATGGGTGTTCTGAGTGGAGGAAACAACATCTGCCATACCTGTGGCTGCTCTTACGCTAGAGCAGCCGGCCTAATTTCTTATTAAAAAGTTCTGCAAAAGCTGAATGCTTTAAGTTAACAGATGTTGTAGTCAGGACTTAGAATGAGTATTTCAGATATTCAGTAGTATAACTGCAACCAGAATTTGGCCTATTATTTCTAATAGAAGTTACCTAGCAGCCATCAAACTGGCTATCCTAGTACAGGCTCATGTTCTGTGGACAATTCAGCTAACAGCATGAGCAGTAAAACAGCTGAACAGTGCTGGTATTTGTGTCACTACTGTAGTTCTCACAGTCAGGAATCTTCTGGAGAGAGCAAGAGGGCTCCCACGTCCTGGGGGCAGTGCCAAGGCACAGACTGAGCTGAAAAATGGCTTCCTAACACAAATCATCTTCCTAAAGCAGTGGAATACTAGGTGAGCAAAACGGAGTGAATGGTGTTAATTGGTAGGTTAATTGCTGGGAGACAATGGAGAAGGAAAGAGGACCTCCCACTTTTGGCAGTGGTAAAGTGCTAAGGAGTCCTATGTGTAATGGAAAGCTGCACCCTCAGAGTTGCTCCTTAGACCAGGTGCTATCTATTCTTGATACAAGTCTTCAGGATTTTCTTCAAATTCCATGGCTATCAAATTGCAGAACCTTAGTCATATATACACAGTTCTACCTCAGTACATCCTTATGTCCGAATCCTCTTATCCCATACAGAATTAGGGAAGGACTCCAAAATTTGCCAGTAGAATGAACCAGCCTGTGCATCACAGGAAGATGTAGTCAAAGAAGGTGTTGTAGGTCACTGGTGCGTACATGCTGCTATCACAGCAAATGCAGGCCAGGCATGCTGTGCCAGCTGTGGCTCAATAGCTCACGGTCTGTAGAAGTTTCTCTGAGCTGATACTGAAGTTTCATACACATTCCCTCTTTTAGCCTGTGTTGAACTCTCTTGCTCTGTCTGGCAGAATTCCTGAAGCAGACGATGCTCTCGGAAATGTTCTTCCTCAGGGCAGACAGTATTTAGCTCTTAATTTTTTATGTAACCAGAAACCATATGTCTCAGTTTCTGTTTTACAATCGTATCCTTGTCTTAGACTAAATTTATCTACGTTCCACACCAGCCTCACTCAACGTTATTCACTGTATTTAATTCCCTATTATTATATGAAATTATTTTTGCCAGGAATGCTGAATTGTGCCACTGAGGTTAGAGACAATGTTGCTTGTACTAGAGAAATTGATCCCAGATCACTTTAAGTTTCCTGCACTATTATTTTGTGTCCTGTATCTTGTAAACAGTCAGAAAGTAATGCTGGAAATCTAGAAGTGTTTTATCTGCTTAGCTCTCTTAATTGAATAAACACAACAGCATTTATAGGTGGTGACAGCAATGAGTAGCTCAGCTTGAATTATTACTTCGTAGGTACTGACAGTGTCTTTAATTCAATATATGTCAGTGATAAACACAGTGCCTGTTCTGAGTAGAGAGACAGCCTCACTTTATGATCCTGATACCAGATCCATGTGGGTAGATCTTTATCTTGTCCAGAATTGCAGTGAATCTAGTAGAGATCTGCAGGGGCCAATCTGATTGCAGGCTGGATGCCTGGAAGATAGGTGGGCAGCACAAGGAGAGATTGACAGACTGCAACACCCTGCCATTGATTTTGTAATATGTTTGGGCAAATAGAAGTGTCTGGATTTTGTGCTAGACTGAAACTCCCACCCCAGCTAGCATTCCCCAGTGCTCAGGTTTGGTGGGACAGAGACCTGCAGGAGGTCTGCCCCGAGGCAGCCAGGCTGGCTGGCAGTGGTGAGGATCCCTTTAGCCCTCCTCATCCCAGTTCCATGGTAAAAAGTCAAATCTCCTACTCCCAGTGGAAACATTCCCAGGAGATGCCTGCCAAATATCCAGCTCATGGCTGGAAATATCAACATGCAGCAAAATGTACCCCTAAAAATGAGAATTTTTCAAGTGTTTCTGAAGAGGCCTGACTAAGCCAACAAACACTCCCAGTCATCTCCTAGCTCTAGGTGACAGTTTGATACTTTCTTCTCATTATTTGTTTTTAGTCCATTAGAATTCTTATCCATGAATTGGTCTCTTGAATGTTTTTAATTAACAAAACTAAATTTTGGCTAATACTGAATATTTTCAATCCAAGTAAACCAGCTTAAAATAAAAAATAAGCCGAAGCTCTGGCAAACACATTCAGGTCAGCCCTTCACTAGATAAATTGTGTAACTTTGGTAAGGCTAGTCTCAAAGACTGGATCACAGTGCATAATATATTAAAAAATATTGGGAGAATTCCAGCATCCAGTATTAAGGGGGTAGTTGTAATTCCTGCAGGATAAAGAACGATAAAGAAACCAAATGCTTTAATCCTCCGCAAATTTGTCTAACATTTAATCTAGCCACTAACCAGATGATATTTCCTTTCTCAAGCTGTCTTAATTTGTTCTTGATTCTACTAATTAGGACTATAAAACTAAGGGAGAAAGTGGAAATCATCAGCAATGAAATTCATATTTCTTTGTAAAGCTACAGCTCATACGTGACATTCATATTCAGAGCTGTGCAGGAACCCTTAGTGTGGATCTGTGCTTTCAGAATAATTCACATTCACTCAGCAGGTCAGAGCACAATCATCACACTAACACTGTGTACTCCTGTAGCACCTTTCATCTCATCATCTCAGATCACAAACAGACAATTTAATATTAATGAAACCTTTAACAATTTGGTAGCAGAATTCCCTTATAAGGCATAATAAGGCAGTAACCATCTTTTCTCTCCAGTGCTTCCCCCTCCTATAAACATCCTCTCCATCTTTCCCAGGTCCAGCTCCATCCAGCTGTTCTTCAGTTAGTCCCCTGTGTCAGCCAAGCCCCTGGAGCTCAGGCAGAAGGTTGTGTCTGCATCTGATAGGAAAGCGATGCACAGCTGGCTGTTGTCTGTGTCTTGCTTTGGCTACGGATTCGACATTTGAATCAGAGAATCATCAGCTTTATGGATGATTTGCAGAGATAACCCGGAGCTTTGCACTGTTGTTACCACGTTGAAAGCTCTGTTGATGGCAGCACAGCACTGCTTACAATGGTGTAGTGGGTGTTGCTCATCACTGAGCACATCACTACACAGTGTCTTAAGTGTCTTAGGCTAAATCACTCCAATTAAATGAAAGTGTGTACAAAGGGACTGCGTTAATTTAACTAAACCTTGCTAACGTCTGATAATTTCCTTATATGGCCAAAGCTGCTGTCCTCTGCTCTCATGTCCCCGTAGCACACAGTCATCATCATACCTGGGGCTTTTAAGCAGGATTGGTAAAATGGAAGGAGATGTTGCAGTGTACAGCACAGCTAGTGTGTGCTGTTACCCCGCAGGAATGCCAGGCAGCAGATCAGGCTGCAAGGGGTAAGTAAACTGAACTGTCTCGCCTGTACTGAGATGAGGAAAGGACAGAACAGTTAAAGAAGAGTAACTAAAGTGCTGCACATCAACCTCGTATCTTGCCTGGCAGTAACTTGTCTGTGTAACGCTAATTTGCCCTAAAGCAACAGCCTTACCAAAACGACCAATGATGCCTTTATGTGGCTTGTCTGTTCTCACACAGCAGGCCAACAAAACCCCCTCATTGTCAATCTTCTGTTTCAATCATTAGACAGTACTACTACCCTTTAATTAAAATTCTTCTCCCTCTGCTTTTCCCTGAAAAGGATAATTAATTATCCTTTGTAGCAATTGCTCTCAGTGCCTGATGCTACTGAAACGGATTCTACCTCATAATTTTAAGTGCGACCATAATGTCACATTATGATCACTTAAAATAGCAATAAAATTGTTTTTGCTAAAGGCACTGCTGCACAGTATGCTCTTGCTGCGACTCCATTAGCAGGAGGCATATGCTGCTGCTGCAAAGAGGAAAGCAGGTCTGGAAAATGTCTTAGTTCAGTGTACATTTAACTGTTCATATATATAGCAGTTCGCTTTGGAATGAGAATGGGCTTTTCACATATACTTAGGTGTTGTCCTGTCTTGGACTTTGAGCTGGACTTTGAATAAAAAGTCTTGGTTAGAGAATTCAGGAGTTCCTCCTCGCATAAACATATGTATATGAAAGCATATAATTGGGTCATAGGCTGTCACTCTCTTCTGCCTCTAGGTTCAGAAGCTTTGGGCTGAAAATAAATCAGTTCTGAAAATGATCCTATTAGAATCACCACACAAATCTTGATTCCCAAATGCTGCACGGAAATATAGGACACTTTAGCTTTTTTGCCCAACTATACTACAATTCCTCTTTGAAGCCTGTAGAGGGTGTGCTCTCCATTTCAAATTAGGATTGAATGTCTTTCTGCAAGTAGTAATCTAGCAAACTGAAGTTATAAATTAGCTCCAGATATTATTGGGTGAAATGTTATGGACTGAGATACACAGAAAGTCAGAAAAGATGACAACAAGAGTCCCTTTTGAAATTAAAAATCTATCGATCTCACTGCAGGTCTCACAGTGTATGGTCATTGTCTTCCTTTGTAGCTCAGCTGTGAGCAAAGATGAAGCTGTTGGCCCCACTTCAGACTCTTGTTCTGAAGTCTCAGAACCATATTAAAATAAAATTTAGCAGAGACTGTACAGCTCTAATCTCAATTCTTTTAATCAGGAATGAGATCCTCTTTTTGAAAAGAAAACTGTTCTTGACCAAACCACTGCAAAGTCTACATCACTTGTAATTTTAGTGATGAAAGTGTATCAAGAGGTACTACAGCTTATGAGTCATCTCACAGGACTACTTAGAAGTCCCAAAGTAGATTACAGCACCCAGGGGTCTCAGGAATAAATCCCTGAACACTGACTCTGTCTTGAACAGCTCATTATTATTATTATTATTATTATTATATTATTATTCTATGATTCTATGATTCTATGATTCTATGATTATCTAAGTAGGGAAGACAAAATATGCAATAAAGAAATATTCTTCTCCCCAGTTAGCAGATGGGGAAGGGAATGGCAGCTATTATGTTGCCCCAGTTACAACATGGAGACTGTGGCAAAGCCAGAAACTGAAAATAGAGCTCCTGGGTCTCACTCCAGGTATTTAGAAGCAAGTCCCAAAACTGTAATTCTGAGGAACTGTCTCTCTGTTGAGCCTTGCTCAGTCAGGTACCGCTGTATAGCATGAGTGGGAGAGAGTGGCAGTCTTCTACACCCACCCGGCCCTTGCTCTCTAGAAGGGTAAATAAATAATTTACCATGGGAGACCCAAGACACAGTAAACAGAAGTTGTTTCCAGTTCCGTAGAAATTATTATTTTATTTGTTCATTTTTAGGAACATGTTTCCAGCCAATCTTGTTGAGGCCACATTCAAGCAGGTAAGTGGCTATATTCCTTTTACCACTGATGAGAGATGAGCCAGCATCACATAACACATATATCTTTGTAAAACAGAAGCCAGATACAGACATTGTTTATTACTTCAGATACTGTTAGTACCTTCAGCATTTAGGAATTAGTGAGCCCCTTTCCATTAGCCTCAGCAGCCTTGGTATCTGAAGGCAAAACAAACAAGGATAAAATGCACCGTGTGACTAGAGAATAGACATGCACAACTATGTCAGCTCTACCTCCACCTGAGGCCAGATCTTTGAGGACCCTGAGAAAGGTGCTGTAGGGAAGCAGAACAATTTATGCCAGCATGCCTAGAGCATGGTTTCTCTTACCACAGGACTCCAGTCACAGAGTAGCTGGAATCTCTTTAAGACCATACAGTAACACCCCTGCGAAGGAAGAACAGAATACCATGTCCAATTAAAGCAGCAAAATAATGTATTTGGGAAGAATCTAATTACTCAGATTGGACTTTGGCCAGAAAACCTCATCTAAAAGTTCTGAGTGAGCAAGAGGCATGGCTATGTTTATTTCACCTGGGGGAATATTTCATGGGAACCTTACCTCTAGTGAGACAAAGAGAAGGGCACTCAAAACATCTCTAGGGAGTCATTCCCAATTATTTCTTTTAGGAAAGTAGCTCTATGAGGAGATGATGTGTTTGCTGCACAAGGGTCTGATTGTAGGAAACTGATTTTGTTATGCTTTTCCAAAAATTCAATTGTTTTTACAGATTCTTAGCAGCACAGGGACAGGAGCTGTCATTCTTCTTTTCATGCTTGTCCCTTTAACATGCAGCCTTGTTGAAACAGAGCATTTAGGAGGTCTCATTAAACTATTAATTCCTGCTGGGATGTTATAATAAAAACTATTTTGTTTTCTTTCAGTATCGCACCAAGAGTATTCCCATCATTAAATCTAACAAAGCATCATCTGAAAGCACCACTCGTCGCATTATAATATATGGAGTCCAGGATGAGAATGGATCCAATGTCCAGAATTTTGCCTTGGATATCACTCCTCCTCCTGAAGTGATTTACAAGTCAGAACCAGGCACTAGTGACGGCATGAATGTGCTAGGGATTGTGATATTCTCTGCCACAATGGGTAGGTTTCAGACATGTTTGGTTTGTAATAATCCAAGTATCCATTTAAAAGAAAAAGATAGGGGTTGGGTTGTTTGGTTTCTTGATTCACGTTTTTTAACTGCTTCTATCTAAACTTTGTGGGGAAAAAGGCAAGACTGTTAGAGCTGTTCTCCCAACCTTTCAAAGATAAATCTTCAAAATCCTTGATGACTTTTGTTCCATGCAGTTCTGTTTTCTGTGCATGCACTTACATTCTTTTTGGTTTACTTTCTTCTGGATTATTTTGAGCTTTTATTTATGAACCATTTTTTTCCTGACTGTAAGAAACACTAATACAGTGTGCTCAGAGGAGGTAGGAATTACTATACCAGGTCAGACCCATGGCCCCTCTGCCGATATCCTGTTTCACTCTCTGGACAGTAGCAAAAATCCCAGA
The DNA here is from genome assembly GCA_013401315.1 of Balaeniceps rex. Taxonomy (NCBI): domain Eukaryota; kingdom Metazoa; phylum Chordata; class Aves; order Pelecaniformes; family Balaenicipitidae; genus Balaeniceps; species Balaeniceps rex. Next base: position 42,379 of record VYZW01030337.1, on the reverse strand, counting down.
CGAAGTTTCAAGAAATTCTGAAATAAACAAGTCTGTAGCAGACTTTCTTTCCAAAGCCCAAGAAGTTAGTACACTTCTAATGCCCAGAGCACCAGGTGTTGTATTACAGGAATAAAGAACTTCCCGCACTGCTCTTGGTTCAGGGGGCGTCAGGCTGAGACACCCCCCCCACTCTCATGGCTGGACGTTTCACCCCTGCAGCTGGCACTCCAAGCAAAACCTGCTCCCAGACTAACTCCTTGGCTAAAGTTCCCCTCACCAGGCAGAAAATTACTTTAGCCCTGGAACCTGCCCTGTCTGTTGTTCTTACCCATTCTTAGTCACATTTTACCACATGATTAGTGTAGAATATAACTGTCACTGTAAGAACCCAACTCAGATAACGAGCCTCGGTGATATCTTGAATAAGTGAGCTACAAAGGTATATTGTTTTATCAGTTTTAAATCTGTGGATCTTCTTTTTGATTGAAACTTCTTGATTTCATTTTTGCCATCCTGCAATGCTGATAGTTATATACCATCTAGTAGCTTATCGCAATGGACTCGAAGAGCTTCTGTCTGGCTGATTTATTCAGTTTAACTTGCTGGAGGAATTCATTGGTGCCATGTGTGTTATATTAAGTTTGTGTATTTGGAAGAGGGAATTTAAACAAACATGCCCTAGTTAATCATAAAGTTCCGATGATTTTTACAAGAAAATGCTGATCAAATTTTCCTCATCTAAATTTATTCTTGGAAGTTAATCTGGTCAGCAGAGGTAGTTCCATAAAACATCTTTGACTGTATTTATTATATTATGGTTCATACCAGCACAAGGGGTCAAAAATAAAGCCTGGAATTAGCAGATTTGTCTCTCTTTTTTAGTTTCTCCAGTGGGTGGTATTCCATATGCAACACTGCTGGAAACTGGCTGCCCCCCAGTTTGTAGTATTTTATAGTCAATTCCCAAAATACAATGTCACAGCAAATACTATTCCAGTCAAGAAGTATTGGATATGAATGAATTAATTACATGTGCTTATTAGGATCAAGGGCAATTTTATACTTCTGAGCACAGAAGATCATTTATTGTCTTCCCAGAACTGAATGTATTACTTTTACCATGTCCCTAATTCTTACTGGCCTGGGGCTCAAGAGATGGAAGCTGAGAGCTGGTTTCTTCCTGGCTGACGTACAGAAAATATACTGCTGGTACTGCCATGTACAGTGTAGTCCCGGCTGCTGGGTCACCTGTGACTGTACCAGCCACGAACAAACCTGAGACACTAAACCCTCAAAACTTGTCATCTACCAGTGACTATTTCAGACTGTCGTTTTGAACAAAGGATGCAGCCAAGCATTTATCAGTCTTCAGTTTTCTGCACCCCCCAAAAAATGGAAGCAATGAAACAGGAGACATGTGTCTTGAATCTCTATGAAAAAAGAGCATCCTTCCAAAGTTTTTATTTGTTGAAAAAGGATGCATACAGGCCTTGGTGCTTGGTAACAGTTTTGCTCACTTTGGCTGAGTCCTATTTGCACAAAGGTCTTTTTACACCGTTTTGGCATAGAAAAACGGCATTAGGGTGGATATGAGTTCTTATTACCACCTTGATGCTGGGCTCATCTGTGATTAGCTATACTACCTCTTCTCACACAGTGTGGAGGAATTTCTGTCAGAGATTATGACAAGTGGCTAAGAGCTGAGACATCTGATCTTTTTTTCTTGGAGAAGCACACACTATTTATTCACTACAAGGAAAATGTTTGCACTGAAATGGAATTTGGTACATCAGGGCTGCAGACAGGAGGCCCCAGTCCTGCCTGCTCCCCTGTCTGTCCCCACCAATAGCCACATGCTTAGGTAGGACAGTGTTTTAAGGGGCAAATTTCAGTTATTCCTGTAAAATAAAAGAGAGTGCATTCCTTCTTGTTTGCATTATACAGAATTAGAAGTTAAGACTCTTGTAAAACTGCCACCAACCAGGCTACAAAAGCTGAACTATATTTAATGTCCTGTTACCAAAGATGAGCAATATGCTTAATAAAAGAGTGTTGTTTTCTGACCTAAAAGTTACAGCTTGGATGAATATTAACAGGCTTATAAACCCACATCTTGAATGCACTGTTATTGTGAAATCCCTGGATAAAACAGCTGAGAACCTCCCTCCCTGCCTCAGGAGGGGATTGTCCTGGAAGCAGTGCTGCCTGAGACCTGGCTCGCAAGTACAGATGTGGGCTCTGAGGGATAGAGCCCAGGCTCCTGCTTAAAGCAAGGACACTGCATATCCAGAGCAAGTGGCAGCACGCACGCCACTCATAGCCCCCTGCTTCCTCATGAAACTCCCTTCAAAGGGAGTCTCACTTGGTGCAGCTAGCTTTTGAAGTGCTTCCTTGAGTAATTAACTCGATCACTTATAATCCTTTCAGGGAGTGATGGCAGAAAATTAATAAAGTAGGAAAATTATGTCTATTTATATGCATTATTGGAAACTAACACTGCCTGGAGAATATGTGGCTAGATGAGACATCCCAGAGCTGTATTCTTTTCCTTTCTGAGCACTGGGTGCACATAAATGGGTTTTCTTTGCTTTCTTCTTTGCTGGTTAGTCTGTATAGCAATTGGCTTTTCTTCACATGAACTTGCATTTCGTTATCTCCCCCAAGTTTGTAAAGCCTGACTGATTATGAGGGTTGGTCATTATTATGTAGACAGATATCTACTAAAAATAGGATGGAGACACCCCATATTAACTCCCCATTGCCAGAAAAAACCTCAGTACCAGCTTTGCCCCATGAGTGTCTCATGGATGCTGCCCAGTTCTATGCAGTGCACAGCAGTAAGGCAGACTGCAGGCAGAGATAGCTTCCTTCATTAGAAAAATGTTTTTTAGTTTGTCTTCCATGGATCCCTCAGAGCAGGTAAATCCTTCTCAGGGCTCTATGAAAGATAGTTAACGAAACAGGCTTGCTACCAGGGGGGCTAAATCTATGGCACAAAAGTACCTCCACAGGGAAACTTTCAGGGAACTGCAAATGAAAAACCACCCAGACAGGAGAGAGTGCCCTGTATGGAGCCAAAGAACAAGGCTGGCCTGGCTCCCTCACGCTCTCGTTGTGTTTGTGTAAGGTGAGATTTTCAGATACCATGTCTGTTTCTACAGCACGAAGATCTGTATTCATCCCGTCATCTCCCGCTTAGTTCACTTTGAATTACAGCAGAGAGGGAAAGCACTGGGGATTTGCATGAAGGCACCTGAGAAATTGAACCTGAATGCCTTTGTTTGCAGGTATAATGTTGGGAAGAATGGGGAACAGTGGTGTTCCTTTGGTCAGCTTTTGCCAGTGTTTAAATGAATCTGTCATGAAGATAGTGGCAGTTGCTGTTTGGTAAGTAACTGTTTTAGTAAGAAAATCAATATTTTTTAAAAAGAGTAAGAAAATTTCAACAGAAGAGGATGCACAGAAATGTCATAAACTTATTTCCAGGGAAATAAATGAGGGTGAGCAATTCTTAGCTTTGCGAGGGCCTCAGCATTTGAAGGAAGATATGTATACACACATCCTGTCCCTGGCTTGTACTGTCATTTTGACAGAGGCACCCTATATACTACTCCCAAAACATGGTATATCTGGGTGGATGTGTGGCTGTATGTACTTAGGAGCACTGCCAATCTTCAGGCAGGCCAAGAGGGATTATAATACATCCAGGCCACACAAGGGAGGAGTGTGATGAGATCCTCAAGCTGGTACTTCCACCCGTTACAGCACTGCTCAACTAGAAGCACTATCCTGGCTTTAGCTTGCTCAGGAGGGGGCTGGGCTCTTGTGCTGATGTGACTCTACTGTCGTTAGCGTGGTTGCTGCTAGCTTGGCTATCTTTGCACTGAACAGCACAGCAGAGATGATATACCCAGAGCGCTTGGCACTCGGGATGTCTCCAAGTCAATAAAATAGCCCTCAGTGAACCATCCTAGGCCATGTCACTTCGGAAAAGCCTTCAGAGCAATCCTAAATTACACTGAGAGCCAACCAGACCTGCCAACCCACCTGCCCCACAGATCAGAGGAACAGTAGGTGACTGCCAGCAACAAAAACTATCAGCTTAGCATCTTCGCCACCCTTCAGAAGGCCCCCCAATATGGTTCAGCCTGATGGGGGGGGGATCCCACTACCAGCACTCAGCCTTTGTTTACAGCTACCTGGTCCAGTCTGACTGAGCTGGGTCAGGGAATGATTGCTTGGTTAGATGGGTCCAAGGGGGTAGTAATTTCTGGAAGGATGAGGGGGAAGTGGCAAGTCTCTGGAGATGGCACAGCTGCCAGTGGAAGATGGCTGGATGCCCCCAGATTTTCTTTTCTTTTTTTTTAATCTTAAGCTCTTTCAGCGCCCATGGCTTTGTGTCTAGCCATGCACAGAAGCACAACAGTTTTGATAAAGCACCTATCCCACATCCAGTCCAGAGAGGGTTCAGAAACTAACTATCCTTCTGCCTGTCTATCTGCCCTGAATCAAACTCCCAGGCAGTCCAAAAGCATGTCGAATGCATATTTGTATTTCTCCTGTGTCTTCCAAAGGCAACATAAATATTGACTTAATGGCATCCAACTAAAATCCATGAACAGTCACATGAGCACAAGCACATGAGCAGAGCTTAGGATTCATTCCTCCTCTCCCCAGGAAATGACCTGCCTTAAGCTAAAAAGTCAGAGCTGCCTTTTGAACCAAAGCATTTTATAGTTATTCCTGATCAGCACCATAACCTCAGCTGTGCTGAGGAGTACCCAGCATAAAAGAGTGTTTAGCCCAGTGCTTCGGGCACACTCCTCAAGCGTGAGAGAGAGGGGCTTAGTCTGATAAAACCACTGAACCCAGCTGTGCCGCTTCCAGACAGGTGCTGTTACTCCACTGCTACTGGAAGTACAAGGCTTTCCCATCTCATACTGTTTGATGGAAATGAGCTATCTCCTAATAATGGCTGTCTTTCTTTTTGCTCAGGTATTTTCCATTCGGAATTGTGTTCCTAATTGCTGGTAAAATCTTAGAAATGGATGACCCTTCAGCCATTGGGAAGAAACTGGGTTTCTATGCCATTACAGTGGTTTGCGGCCTAGTGGTGCATGGGCTGTTTATTCTGCCGATGATGTACTTCTTTATCACCAAGAAGAATCCCATTGTCTTCATCAGAGGGATTCTTCAAGCCTTGCTCATTGCTCTGGCCACGTCCTCCAGGTATTATACAGTTCCTAGACAGATGCAACAAAATACTTGCTAGATCCTTACTCCAGCTTTCTCTTGGGAACAGGACTCTCTAGCTGTACTGGAGCAGATATATTTGTATTTGAACAATGGCCTGTGTCAAATTCACTGGTATATTTGTAAAAGATGTGTCTCTCAACATTTGGAATTTATGTGTGGGAGCCATTTGACAATAATGTTTGTTACATTGTTTTTCCTCAGTTTAAAAAATACTGGACAAAAATGTTTTTTCTTAGAGGACTAGAAAGGAAAGAAGGCTATTTTTCCATAAAAACAAACATTGTGCTGCTACAAAGTTAATATATATAAGGGACACACAGTTTGTCCAGACTTCACTTTTGGTATTAGTGGAGAACCTCCTGGTTCAGTCATATGGAAGTGTTTTAACCTTTCTACTCATCTTAGTCTTTGTTTCTTGGTACATTAAGAAAAGATTGTGGTTGCAAGCTATTGTCCAGCACTGGGAAAGTATTTAGCTGTTCTGCTCAAGGAATAATATATTTTACATCCTTTTTAGGGAGGATGTACAATGAGTTTTAACCATAGCTGAACAAAGGTACAGTGAAAATGGGAAACAGCTTGTGAACTGGTTATGAAATTTACTCCCAACATGGATAAACTGGTGCATGAGAAGTGCTTGAAAGGGCTGGAATTAACTTGCATGGAGTGGAGACAAGAATGACAACTAAAATAACATTTCCCTGTAGCCAATATAATGAAAACACAGTTTCATGGCATCTGTGGCTGGAGGCATGTTACTCTGAAGTAACAAGAGCAGCTATACCTACCACTTTTTATGCAGTAATAAAAGCTACAGTACAAGTGGTAAATGCCAGGTAAATAGGTCTCTTTAGCACATGTTACATATTTATTATTTCTACTGTCAGCTGTAAAGGAAGAGGGCTAAAGAAAGGAAAAGATACCTTTCTTTTATCTCATTTTTGCTTTTGCATTTTTAAAGTTATTATTGTTACTTTACAGAGAGACTGGAAAATACTAAATTCTTATCCAGATTTTGAAATGATGACAGCTAGTGACAAACAGCTACCTTCACCTACCTAATTTAGACTTCAAATTGCTAATTAGTACAAAATAAATTATAAATTGGGAACATCTATTTATAAAGAAACATAATGAAAAATTAAAAGGTTTTATTAGCCCCAAAATATTTATTCTATTTAACAATAATGACTGAGGAGTACTTCATCCAGTTATACTTAAATACTGATTCCTTCTTCCATTTTATAATAATTTCTATAATAAGTTGAGCTCTGATGACTAATTATCCTTTCAGGCAATAGTATTGTACCAGTTTCTTATCCCTCATGCTTCTAATCTTACTTTTCTCCATAACTTCCCAAGCTCCTTGAGGAAGAATTCATGTAACCTCTCCTGCAATGGAGTGACCCACTTAGAAATAAAGTGCATTTGTAATTAGTGGGATTACAGAAGGAAAAGGCAGGAATGACATATAGATAAAACGTTCTGGAAAAGCAGTCAAACAAATATTGATTTAAATAACTTCTTTTTAATAGTCTAATAAGGGCTGTCATGTAATCAGCGCATATGGCTTTCCATAGCGCATCATCACTGATAAATAATTATGTGAGTTTTGCAGAAATCTGGAACTCCTCTGCGAATTATCTAAGTAAATAAATACATGGAGAAGTAAGAATGTAACTTCCCCGAACTCAGATTAGTTGATGTCATTCATTTTTGCTATTATCTTCTGCAAAACTTATTTTTGTTACAAAACATTACTTTGCCATGTGGTAATTACCGTCAATGCTAAAAGAGAAATAATCTCTATTTTACTGAAGGGACAATGAAAAAGAGAAAACTTAAGTTGTACTAGACCTGTGTCAGACTTGGGAAAAGAGCCCAAAACTTTTATACCCAGCCCATTGGCCTGATTAGCCTCATTAGAGTTCTAGCAAGGTCCAACAAAGTAATTTGGGGCAGGAAGGTCAGACGCAGATGGCTCTTTCTCTCATGAATATTCGTACAGTGGTTAGGGCAGGAGTAAGCAGAGCAGAAGGAATGTATAGGAATTAAAAGAAAGGAGAGTAGGGAGTGATTATTTCAGTACAGTTGGAAGGTACTGGCTTTCCACTATGTTTCATTTTACAAGGTGTTTTCATATATAACAGTTTGCTCCAAAATGATCTATAAAGAGCAACATACTGTGAAATATGAAGTCAAGAAAACATATGTGCTGGGTGGTGTTTTAAACTCTAATTAGGCTTAAATAATTAAGGCAGTCTTTTTTATTAGAACATAATAAGTTTGTAGCTTGAGATGTCATCACATCCCCAGATTCAAGTAAGATGCTAATTTTTCACTCAAAGATGTTAGTGTTGGAAAAGGCTCATCAGGTTCACATTTGACACACTTGACTATCTGCCCTGCTCCTCTAAGAATTCTGTTTCTGAAGAACTCTATTGCTGACAACTCATTTTTTTTAATCTGTGCCATTCCAATAATTCTCTTTTTCTAGAAAAAGAGAATTTTTCTTAAAAGTCTAATTGGAATTTTTCTCTTTTTAGGAAAAAAAAGAGAAAATTTTGTTCCTCATTTTACCTTTAGCATCTATAGAAGAGTTTATCCTTTTCTCTTCCTTTCTGTTAATAAGCAAGAAAAATAACCAACTTTTTCACCAGTATAGATCCCTTTTTCAAGGGAGGTTTAATCAAGACTTAAAAGATCAGCACATATTCCACTATTTTCAAAAACAGATTACTTTTCTTAATTTTCCCTATTTTGCATCAGCACTGCATTTTGACTTTATAACCAATTTACTAGTCCTTTACTGGCCTGGAAACTTGCAGGCGTTGTGCTTGTTTCTCCATTGGATCTCATCTCCTTACTCTGTCCCTCGCTCTGAGAGTATTACGCCGCTTTACAATCATGAAGGGCCCTCTTTGCATAAGGAGGTCCAGGTTGCTTGTGGTATATTTCAAGGTTAGAAATGTTCCAATGCCAATGTCATCAATCATAGTAATAAAAAAAAAAAAAAGTCAGACATGATATGTAGTAACCAAAATACACAACCAAATATACAAAGGTATGCAGGGCTTTTGATTCCCCTGTTTTACACGAGTGCCTAAGTTATATTACTCCTTGGAGAAACTCCAAAAATGGTTTGAGAATTTTTAGATCAGGGTTTTTTTTTCCTCAATTACTTGTAGAAGCATAGGGAAAGAATATGCACGCTCTCTAGCAAATGTGAGCTAGCTCTTTTAAAAGACCTGTATATCACAGTGATCATCATTGCAAAGCTTAACTTTTAAGCAACTTTCAACCATGTAGGATGCCTGTGGTTCATCTAGGAGCTACGCTCCTTGTGGGGAGAGTTTGACTCCTAGGAAAAAGCCCCAAAAGCCAGCATGGTAAGGAGAGCTAGGCAGGCATCAGGCATTGCTATAAAGCAAAAATCTCAACCTACAGAACTGGTGAGAGAGAGGTGTCTCTCTCTGCTGAGTCTCTCCAAGGTAAATCAATCCTTACTTGAGGTTTTCTCCAGCCCCATTTCCTTACCCCAAGCTGATGTGAGAGTGCCTGCTGACAGTGGGGAATAGATGGGGAATTCAGCTTTCCCTTAAACCTGCGCTGACTTTGACTCTTCTGGGCTCTGACTCCCAGGAGAGAGTCCCTCTCCTGAGGATATCGAGTACTTTGAGATAGCACTCTCTCCCCTTCCACTGTGCAAGGAATAATTACATATTTAGGCCCAGAGAGGGTGTAGTTCAGGAACAGAGCTCTGGTGCCAGCGGGCAGCTCAGCCTGTCAAGAATCACCACCAGGACTTGCTACCAGAAGAGATTTAGTATCTTTATTGTCAGAAGCTAATGGACCACCAAAGTTATGGTGAGTCCTGAGGAAAGGCTGTTACAGATTTGGGTCTTGGACATGTCTGATGGATTTAGCTCTGTTTGCCCCTTCTTACCAGTGTGTATATTTTGCAAATCCAACACAGGCCTAACATGTTTTTTAATGGTTTTCTGCTCAAATAGCAGTGCCTTGTCTAGAGATAGCTGAACTTTTCACCTTCATTATACTGAAAGGAATGGATACTGCACATAACTGAGCTGTTGCCAAAAGAACATGCACAAATAATTGGGGCTGGACAGGAGAGCTGCTTCTCCTGACAGTCAACACATCTGTATTTGGTTAAATAATACTTGCCACAGGGGCATTATATAACACGCATGATGTGGGTATTGGATTTTCAGATCATCTTAGAGCAGAACAAAGAGTTGGTTTTAAGCGTACTGATGTGTTTCTTGCAGATGTTTCTGTGTCTGTTCATGTTTACATCTAAAGATAGAAAGAAAACCACAGATCAGTGTCCTGCTATTCATTCCAGCTAGTCTGCACCTGTGGAAAGCTTTCTTTTTAAGCTAAAAGTCAAACTGCAAGAATCAGAAACAATACCATGTACAAAACCCGAGAATGTAACACCAAGGGAACCTGAAAGCCACTAAACAGCTGTCTCATGGCAATGATTTTATAGAATCTGAACATTATTTCAACCCATTTCCCTTTAGCAAAAGGTTCTACACCCCATTCTCAATCCCCTTATATTTCTCCAGAAATCCCAATCACAGCAATATTTTGGTTTGCACAGACATTACTGTAGAGGCAGGGACAGAGAAGGAGGAGATCTCTTATTCCTTTGGTGCATCATTTAGGACACAATGAACTCGATTCCTACGACTAGCACCAAGTCCCTGCACCAGCCACCTGGCCAGCCAGCCCCTGAAGTCAAGCCTTGGTCCCAGTACGGGCTGGCTTTGGCAGCAGGCACCCACAGCGATGTATGCAGCTCCTCTTTACTACATCAGTAAGGTGTGTACAGCACATGCTATTATTGCCCACCTTGCCTTGTGCTGTGGTGTTCAGGCTGAATAGCTCTGGATTTCTGACTTGCTGCTTTCTTCCCCCCACATCGCCCCTGATCTTGTCACCTCTTACTGTATTGAAAAAGCAGTATTTGGCCTACAGGCAAAATTCCTGTTGATTTTAGCTTTCCTCATTCCAATGGCATGAGGGAATTTTATTTTTCTAGGTCATCTTTCCATATCATTAATGAATTAAAGCAGCATCTTCTTAGTGGTACACCCCATCAAAAGAAGCAATTTTCATCTTCTCTGAAGACAAATGATAAAACATGAGTTTTTCAAGGGTTTTGCTGCTTATGAAACACTAAGGTCTTGGCTATTGCACAGTGTAAATTAAAGGCAGATTTAGCAAAAGGGAGATGAGATCAGTTTGTTGATTTTTTGGAGCAAATATCAAAATGCATTTGAATGATAAGATAAACAGAGCAGGCTGAACAGCTGTTCTTCCACAGTGACTAGCTGTCTTTGTGGCTCACACTAGTAAGAGCTTGGCCTGATCCGCATTAGCTTATGCTCAGTCTCTGCAGCTGCAGCATTTTATCCCAAAATTGAGATAAGACACTAAAAATGTATTTTTAATTGTTAGAGTTAGTGCTGGGAGAAGGTACGTCTCCTCTTAGCTGAAAGCTTTAGGAAAGTTTTTAAAAGACTTAAGAGATTAAGATCAGTGCTTTAGAGTATTTTTTCCTCCTAATAAATGTTACACGTCAGGCTTTCATGTTACTGCTCCACTGTTTAACACTAGATAAAGCAGCTTTCAAGAAAACAAACTTCACCTAATTTAACTGGAAAGACAAATCAAAGTATTTATTTGAGAATGTTTTTTCTTCAGCCATTGAAATTATATATTAATGTAACTCAAAAATGACAGTAGGAACATTTTTTTTTTCTTTGCCGTTTGTAAGTCACCAACAGCCAAAGCCTTAAATAAGACACATATTTTTGGATATGTGCCAGATGATACATTATGAGTAAAAATGAGCCATCATTGAACAAGACAACCTCTCCTGGGATACTCCGCATAACTTTGTCACCTGTATTCAGGAAAATATGGTTGGACTTGATGATCTTAAAGGTCTTTTCCAACCAAAAGATTCTGTGATTCTGCGAAAAGTTCATTCAGATTAAAACAGGTGCCAAAATGGTAATCAGGGATGTAAAGTAGCAATCTTGTAAGAGAAGACTTTAAAAATTCTGATTGGGTCAGTCCAGGCTGAGAGGGGACAGAACTGCTTTCTAACAATATGTGTTGTAACAGCTGGACTGATTTGTGCGAGGAGAAATGCATAAAGCACATAAAAGCAAATTTAGTGTAAATTGAAAAGAATACATCTAGATCATAAATTAAATTTCTCATCTGAACAGTGAATTCTGGAAAGCCTTTCAATAGGAATAGTTAGGACAGACAGTCTACTAGCTCTGAGATACCGTGTCATAAATTTGAGTGAGGCTCTATGTAGGAGTTGCCTGTGCTAGGAAGGTACAAGAATCTGTGACCTGGAAATTTGCTTCCTTTCAATATCTTGCACAATGTTTTTCATCATCATTGCACTTACATTCTGCCCATTTTCTTGTTTATTATAATATTTAATGAACAACAAAACCAATGTCTAGTTATGTGCCCTAGAAATTTTACTTCTACAAAATTAAAATGAAAGAAGCACCTGACTCTCTGTGAGATAACACACAAGTTTAAAAGTTTAAAACAGTGTCATACATTCTGTTTACAACAGTGGAAACAGATACAGATTTTGCTGTTTGTGCCATTGGTATTATGCGATTGTTTTTCACAATCTTTGTCACATCTCAACCAGATTGGAAGGTGTCAGTCAGTTAAAATTTGCACGTTTCACAGCTCAGCTCTCTGCCCCCAGAACAGGAAGGCATTTAGGTTTAAAATACTGGCATGCCAAAGTGTGGGCAAGGTGGAAAAGGACTTGTAAGATTACCTTTTTCTCCTCTTTTTCCCCCAAAGAAATTAGACAGGGTTTTGTTACAGAAAGGCCAAATGGCCAAGGAAAGACTGTCTTTAAAAACAAGTAACCCTCCACAACTGAAGTGGCTGCAGGGAAGGGAGGCAATGAATAGTAAGTTTAGTAAGTTTAGTAAGTTTAGTAATTGCTTCCTGACCATGCCTATAGTTAAGAACATTTAGAAGTGTTACTGTGGTGGTCTGCTCCTAGTTACAGCTACACGAGGGGGTTCAGTTCTGCATTATCTGTGAGCCCCAGCCTCACCCTTCTATTTTATGAACATTTTATAGTAAACAAGACATAGAGAATTTCAGTCATCCACCAATGAATGTGTGAAAAATTATAGGCATGCCCAAGAGAGAAATTACTTCTAATGTGTAGTTTGGGGGGTTATGCTTTGCTGTGTTTTTCAAAGTAAATATTGAGTAAATATTAGGACTGCCAGAATGAAAAAGTTACCAGAGGTAATCAGATTTCCATTGCTTCCTTGACCTTTCAGTTTATTTGCATACTTGGAGAATTACTTTTGTCCAGATTTTCATGGCAATGACTGCCAGTCTGTAGTAAATCATTCACCAGTCAGACTTTATAAGGTTATAGACAACAGAGATACCATAATGAACGCATAGACTTGTCTTGTTCCTTGTGTTTCTATTGCAGGAAGTTACTTTTCCTTTCCAAACACTTACTTTCCTCAAACAACAGCTTGCACAAATGCAAAATGACAACTCCTACTCATGGAAACATTTTGTTAATGCATTCCTGCAAACTTGGGGTTATGATTTCAGAGCTTTCAAAATCTCTTTGTGATTTTGTAGGTCACATGTAATGACTGAGAAAGAATATGTAGATCAAATGTGTTATCCTCCGTTAGGAACAGATAACGGTCATTATAAGATTAGATATCAGAGCCACATTGCTGATGTGAGGCTCACAACACACAGCAACTGAACAATCTGAACTGTCCAAACTAGTGGAAAGATGCCTATTTTTCATGGCTCAGGGCATGTAGATAACAAAAGAACAGAACATTAAAGACCTCAGTATCATGATACCAACATTTCCCCTACAATTACTTATCTCTTTAAAGAGGCAACTTTGGAATAATTTTGAAGGAGTTTGCTACTTTACATCTACTTAAATAGTCCCAGATATTGAGCATTATATTAAAATGAGTATCATAACAAGGAAAATATTTTGCCATTTATATATTTTCTTCGATGATATTACTTATTTTCCATACAAACTGGCGTGCCGTGAAAAATACCCCCTCACTCACTTGAATGCAGTTTAATTACTCATGACATATTAGTGAATGTGACACCATATGGTAAAATGCAGTGTTACAAAAAGGCTGATAAAATATAGAGATAAACATGTTTAAGTGTGTTACTATTTAAAAATGCATGCATCTTACTGAAAACGAGGAAATTTATAACCAGATAGTATTTAATTAATTGTCTCAGTTAATGAAAACAAAAATCAGATTTTTTTTTTAAAGAGTATGAAATCGAGGCTTAGAGTTTGGAAGGGGTCAAGTTCATTTTAAAATGAATACCTGTCATTCCACGCCGTTCCATACCATTCCACACACATACATGTTTATATGTCATTTACATATGTACACATTATTATATGACCTGCAATTATGTGATTGTTATATGATCACACAAGGGACATGGGCAGATCTGTCCCAGAGAGGAAATGGCATTGTATATTCCTGAATACAGGAACTTGGTCTGTAGCTTTTATTTTCAGGCGTGCTGTTGATAAGATCTTTGCCTAACTCCTTGCAGAAATAAGAAATTGCTTATGCATGAGGTAGGATGAGGTAGGATTAATGCATTCTGTGGCAAAAGGAGGAGTAGGTTTTTGGTCAGAGCTGTTGCCTACTGGGATGTTTTAGAGTTTAACCCAAGCAGCATTCCAATCTCTTGTAAGCTCTCACTACCGTTATAATTCATTGCCTAAACTGGTCATCTAATTATTGTCAATATGCAGTGAGAACTGGAATAATCCCTAAGGGCATTTATATAGCATTTCCTTACAGTGAGTTAAGAGCCTTTCTTGCTTTATACTTTTCCTTGGTTTATGGTTACTTTTGCTGTTTAAAAATTGCTTTCTATTTCAGAAGGCTTGGAAGGAAACTTTTTAGAAACCATGAGTGCACAACAGTTTTCAGAGATTTTACTAATAAGCTGCACAGGGTGTTTCCCCTGTCTTGCATTTGAGTGTGTAATACTGCCTCTGCGGGATTTCTATCCCTTTTCTGAAGAAAGAGGGAAAGAGAGAATGACATTTTTCATTTGGGGGAAGCAAAACTTGCACTAACTCTAGCATTTATACATGTAACTGTCTTTATCCCCCTCAAGCAAAGGAGTGAGTTACACGTGCATACAAAAGAATGAGAAGCAGTGCTCACATGGTTAGTGTAAAATTTACCCTGTCTGAAGAAGGTTTGTTACAATTCATTCTATCCCCTAGGAATAAAAATAATTGAATGTGTGCTTCTCTCCACTGTTTTGCAGCTCAGCCACACTGCCTATCACTTTCAAGTGCTTGTTGGAGAATAACCACGTGGACAGGAGGATTGCAAGATTTGTGCTGCCTGTGGGAGCCACCATCAACATGGATGGGACAGCACTCTACGAGGCAGTGGCTGCCATCTTTATTGCGCAAGTAAACAACTATGAGCTGGACTTCGGGCAGATAATCACTATAAGGTATAAACTTCAAATTCCACATGCTGCGATTTGCTTGTCTTGTTGAGTCTGACACTCTTAGGATTCTTGTATGTAGCAGTGTTCAGAACGAAACTCATCTTTGCTATTATCAAAGAATCCATTCCTCAGAGAATGGTTATCTTTAAGTAATGCAGAGATCAGGGACTGCACAAAGGGAAATTGTACTGGTACCGTTCAACAGAAGCATGTGGACACCAGGAAATGTGTTTCTGTTTGAGGATAACTGTCTAATTTTTACTTTTAGGCAACCCATTGATCTTTTGCTAGTGTTGGAACATTTTACTATTATTATTCATGTTTAAAACTCTATTTTAAATGTCAGAATTGCTTTCAACTTTAACTCTGGTTTGCATCTTTACATGAGAGGAAAAGGTTAAAAAACCTGCAAAACGCAAACACAAAAAGTCCTATAGCAGAAAACAGGGAATAGTGTGTGTTAGGAAGCTCTTTGTCAAACCTTGGAGGAGTAGGGGAACAGGGAAGGAGGACAGATGCTACTGTCAGGGCAGGTTTTCATGAAGATGTCATATCACTCAGATATTTTAAAAATGTCTTCTCTGCTGCTTGTTAAAGTAGAAAACTTCATAAACAACCATGCTGTCAGTGGGTAGAGAGTGCTATAGCTGCATGCTCCGTCCTTGAAAGGTCTGTAATGGATCCAAAAGGCTAGAAGATCCAGCTGAACAATTACTGCCAGAAAAACTCCAGTGGCTGCCAAAGAATGCCTCAGGGACTGAAACCTGCAGGTTTCCAGCAGGGAACAAATTATTAGAAAAACATTCCTCATAGTCAGAGCCTTGTGCAACATGTTTGAGATCTGCTCACCTACCCACCCAGTGACCTCATCACTGCCCCGTTTATGCTGCTGGGCCTTGCCCATCTTCTGCTGGACTTGAAAACTTCCATGACAAGAGGAGGAGAGTCCTGAAACTAACCCCAGATGACAGCTCAGGTCTGCTAATGGGCTTCTGGCCAGATCTGGTTAGACTAGAAGCAGAAGAAATCAATTGTGCCCATATGAGCTCTTGCTTCAGGCTCGCTCTCTCTCTGAAAATATTGGAATAACCCTGTGCTAAAATTTAGTCTTTGGTGATTTTGAATTTGGAGATGTTTTTAGAATGTGGTCCCAAAATATGGCCCAGAGCATGGGCAGACATTACATACACGTTGAAGTAGAGAATGGTGATTTGAAAAATGAAGGAGAAGGAGGGTGATAGTAAATGGAAAGAAGGTAAGTTCTAACTTTCTCTTAGCAGAACCCTATTTTATCTCTTTATTTTCACTCCCCATACTAAGTGCTAGTACATAAGGATCAGAAAGAAGTAAAGACAGTAGAAGGAAAATATAAATGAAAATTGGAAAAATCCAAGAAAGGAAAAGAAATAAAAAGACTGACTTACAAAAGAAGGGCGTAAATAGTTTTTCGCAGTGGATTCAGTACCTTGAGTATCTGAAGCCAAATTCTAACTATATTCTATGGGCCAAACCTGCCCCAGATCTTGATACTTTAGGATCTGGAGATTTGAAATTCAAATATTCCTGAGTGCCAGGATATTTTTGCAAGAGGGGAAAAATATTA
This sequence comes from Balaeniceps rex, assembly GCA_013401315.1. Classification (NCBI taxonomy): domain Eukaryota; kingdom Metazoa; phylum Chordata; class Aves; order Pelecaniformes; family Balaenicipitidae; genus Balaeniceps; species Balaeniceps rex. The sequence continues at coordinate 25,944 of VYZW01030337.1, read as the reverse complement.
GAAAAATTATCAGTCTACTTTGCTCATAATCTGTAAAATCCAGGTTGACATTTATGTCAATGTGATTACAATCTTAGTAAAACATTTCTATTTTTGCTCCCAATTAAGTCATGAGACTTTCTGGCCTGAACTGTCTTAGGAGGCAGAAGCAGTCCTAATCAGCTAGCCAGTTTATAGCTCTAACTGGAGAATCTGTTAATGTTCATTATATTTATATCTTACTCAGCATCTGAGCTTCTGTCCCTTCCTTTCTATCTATACTCTGCTTACTACAACACTATTAGGATGCTATACAAGCTAACTCTTTCAAAATGTAGTTTTAAATCTTTCTCATTCCCCATCACACCCACATGCAAATGTAGTTTTTTTATTGCAGGAAAGGGCTCTAGTTAGAAATACTGATGCTGCTCTACTGGTACACTGTACAGCTGTGAGCAAGATACTGGATATCTCTGTGTCTGTTTCCATATGGGTGAATACTGTTACCCTCCTTTTCCATCAGAGGAGGTTGATGAGACTTTACTGCTTGCCAAAAGCTCTGAAATTCTGGATTGATGAATGCAGTGGATTATCAGTGTATATGCTTTATGTCATCCTTTTACAATTGTCAACATTCGTTTTTTTGTCTTTCTGCTGGATGGCCTAGCTCTTGGAACTGGCCAGATGGGTGGAAATTAATATATCCAGTCACTTTTGCTCCTGGAAAAAGGAATGAAATCCCTCCCCTAAAAATAGCATTATGAAAAAAGTTAAGTCTGCCAGGTCCACTCTTGCCTTGGTCTCCCATTCATTTCTGCTTGCCTGGCTGAAAAAAGGGTGTGAAGGTCAAGTAAACATACTTTTCAGAAACTGAAGAGGTACAGTCACATTCACGCTTGCTTCATATTTAGATCCAAGTATGCAAAGCCAAGTGCTATGCAAGGACTTCACCCTTGGCCCAGCCTCTTTACCCTTGGTCTAGCCTCTTTGTGATGGATTGACATTAAAGGCCCTAGCTGCAGCCAGCTGCGGATTTGTCTGGCACAGGAACTGCCAGTGATGACTCAGAGATGTCTGCTGGGACCTCTGCTGCCAAGGGTGAAGCAGCAATGAGGAGTGCTGGCAGATTCGTGGCACACAGCGCTGCGTGATGCCATCCATGAACAATGAGAAGCTGACATAACTCAGAGAAGCCCACAGCCTGGCTGCCCACCTTTCTCTGAACTTGTGATATTAGGAGATAACAGAACTGCTCCCCCAGTGCCACGGCTGCAAAGGTAGAAGGTGACAATTTAGCACTGGGCAGACAGTTTGGCTTGTTCTTGCCCTCTGACCTGGCTTCTGGCCAGGCAATTCTGTGCAGTGGCTTGTGTAAGAAGGATTATGGGTTAGGAAAGCTCCTGTAGAAACATGGTGTGGTTTCTTGCAGAGCAACCCATCACCGGTAAAGCTTATTCCTTTCTTTCTTTGTTAAAGTATCACAGCAACAGCTGCAAGCATAGGTGCTGCAGGTATCCCGCAAGCTGGCCTGGTGACAATGGTCATTGTTCTGACCTCGGTTGGGCTCCCAACAGACGACATCACATTGATTATTGCCGTTGACTGGGCACTGTAAGTAACATTAAACTTTTAAGGTTTCCAGTGTGGCAACATTGCTAAAAAGGAAAGTGGTCTCCAGGGGTATAGCAATACGTAAAAGGCACGGGAAGTAATTATTTTGCTTGAAATGGTGCTAATGTGGCCTCAGATTAAATACTCTGCCAAAGTGGGCATTATATTGAAAAAAGACATAGACAAATGAGAGAGAGTCTAGATGAGACTTGGACAATATGACCTACATGGAAAGGCAGAAAAAGTGGAGTTCATTTAGTCTAAAACCAGAGCAGGCTGAAAGAGGTCACCACAGCAGTTTCTGATTACAGATAAGATTGTCCTGAAGAGGACAGTGGTCAATTGTTCTTCACATTCACAGGGAGTGAGGATGAAGTAGTAGGCCAAAGTAACTACCAGATTACAAGAAAACTTAAGAATTATTTTTATCTAGGATAGTCAGGCAATGGAAGTGGCTGCACCTAGCCAGGTTGGAAGATGACCTTCATGAGAAGTTTTAAGGTCAGGCCAGACAAATGTCTGTCAGGTGCAACTCTGGCGCCTTGTCTTGGACAATGACAAGGGGCCAACATTCCTAGGAAACGTGGTTTGCCTGCACTCTGCTTATCCGCCCACTGACACTTCAAGAACATCATCTCAATGTAGTGAAGCACTCTGCAAAGAGGCATGAGCCAGTGCTAAAGCAGGCAAGTAATCCTGCACCACAGATACCACTCTGCCTGAAATATCCATGACAGTACAGTAATGGTTTGTGCTATATATAGTTACTACTACTGTAATTAGAACCGTGATATAGTCAACCTGAATGTAATACTTGCAATGCATTGCATTAGGACTAATAATGTCTTCCTTTTATCATGGATCCTGATGCAATTCTGCTCTTTCTGATTTCAGTGCTAAATAGGCAGCAGCAATTTGTAGGCCCCCTGCGCGGAGCCATATTTTGCAAGTGCAGCCATTCTGTAGAGAGGTTACTTTGCTGCATCCCTAATCACTGAGAATTTAACAGCAGAGGCAGAGGCTAAAACTTAACACACTTAGAATAAAAGAGATTCGTGTCACCCATGAGAAGAGCCACTTTAAAAACTCATAAGGAGTGGTTTATTTGAACTCTTTTATGTAAATGTCCATAAACATTTGTCCATCAACCAAACAATTTTGAATAGTCTAGGAAGATGAATCGTAAAATACTGGTCCCTAGCTCATTAGCATTTCAATTAACTCTATAACTAGCATATGCATCTACAAGGAAACAGTCCAAATTATTTTTTATTTAATCTATATAAAATATATCTCCATTAATACAGTGGAGTTTCATGACATCAAGGTTCTGGGTAAAAATGTGTTACAAGTCCATTCTGTTATATATCCTATTTTATTCAACTTTAAGCCACTGATTTTTTGTACAAAGAAGTGTGAGAAGAAATTATTTACTTTCCTGTTCAGTGTAATAAAATATAATTATTATTAAAAAGAGTCATGAGTGTTGTGTTGTATACATATTTTAAGACATTTTATTTTGGGAATATCGGGAACATTCTTCTGTGAAGGATAAATAGTATCTGCTGTGGGCATCTAAACTTGGGAATGGCAGGTCAGGTTTTAGTAAAGCAGCCATTCTAATGCTAGTTACTGAAGCTCAATAGTTAATGAAGCACAACAAAATCAAAGTATTTTAAGCTGTATTACAAAAGCCTTTTCCCTCTATATTGCTCAGTTTTCGCCCAGCTCTTGCAACATCAACATTGCATTGTTTTTCCAGTAAGTCTTCCAGTGTATATGGAAATTATGCTTCTTTTTGTCTTACAAAACTTTTCAAACAACAGATAAAAAACTTTTTCAGGCTATAGTTCCAGATGGTATTAAAAAGTGAGCAGGAACAGACCCAATTTTCTGTCTTTTGCAGATGACCTTTCATACAAAAAGTATATTTCTATATTTCGGCACTTGGTGGTTTCAAGAGCCTGCAGATGCAAAGTGTCAACATGGTTGACATGATGAATATTTTCAATATTAGTTTTGGAAATACTGGAGTATGAAGAATGCTTAAAGAAGGCTGATTAGATGATCTCACGAGACTGAAATACCCATTACAATGCACTGCAGGTATTACAACTCATTTAGGTAGCCATAACATGTATATGAACTTTAGCTAGTGCCTAGAGACATAAAGAACACAATAAAAATGTTTCTCAGCTAATTTATTAAACACAAGGTAAAAATTTTGCATCTTTAATTTTGCATCTTTAATAATGTCATCTAAAGCTAAAATACCACTGCAACACCTGACTCACATGTTTTCACTGAAAGAAATGCCACTAGCAGCATGTTGGCTTCTTAGTGGAGAAATGTCAGTGATGTGCAGTGTGGTTCTACTCATGTGTAGTGCAGACTACTCTGTACACACAGAAACGTCAAATAGAACTGATCAAACAACGTGCCAGGCAATCCATTTTCTTAAGAGTTTCGATATGGTGCACTGTTTCCTCAGAAACATTCTGTCTTCAGAAGAGATGCTAATCAGAGCCCAAAAGGGAGTGCAAACTCTTGAGTTCTGCTCATACAGCTTCTTCTCTACCACAGCTGACTCTTTGCACAATCCAAAATTAACAGCTCAGAATATCTTTCCAAGAGTCAAAATCTGATGATCAACCAAGGAAAAAAAAAGTCTACGTGTAACAGGAACATCTATCAATATGTGCTGTAACAGTATTTTTCTCTGCTTAACATATTCTTGTGGGAATTTTCCTCAAGGCAAAACCCAAAACCAGAACAGCAGGAATTAGAAAAACGGATTCAGCAAACAAGTGTAGGACTGGGTCCTGGAGTCAACGACCACATCTAGGTGTAGGCTGTGGAATATTATTGCTGAAATTACTTGCAATTGCATGTACAATTTGGGTAACCGCACACACAAATAACCTTTCATGCAGGAACTTTCATGCTAATTAGGCAAGCAACTGCATAAACTGCATAAACAGAGTACATGCCTAAAATATCTGAAAAAAAATCAGCACACAGTTTCAATTCTTTTCGATATTAAGATACAGGATCAGAAATCTGGGCAGTGTTGATATTGGACCGTCACTGACTTTAATAAGCCAAACATCTGGAGATTTCTGAACCTCCGCTTTATAACCCACATTTATAAATTAAGTTACCAATATGACACAGTTTTCAGATGTGTATGTATTTCTTGGAAAAGACATTACATATTTCAGACTTAAAAGCTATATCATCTATTCGAAATCTTGTCAATTTTAACTAATAGATTCCAAGCTGTTTCAAGTGTAACACTTGTCTGTAACAACCACTTACTTTTGTGTATTTTCAGTCTGTATTTTAATAGATTTATTTTTTAGGCAGTAGGTAGAAGGTGTAAACAGGAAAGAAATGATCCCATAAATGAATAAATGAAAAATAGTGAGACTGTATATATAGAAAGTACTGTCAAGCATACAAATTTAAATTGGAAAAGATGATAACTGAAAATGAAGAATCGTTAAGAGCCACTGGTAGCCGTAGCAACCATAGCTTTTTCAGAAACGAACATAATTTAAATATGGTCAGTGCCTTCTTAGTTTGTGTGTGTAGTTATTTAGCAATTTTCTGAGTAATTTTGATTGTATTATGCACATTCTACCAATACAATAATCTTCTTAACTAGCACTTTGGTTGCTGAGATTGGGACCTTGATAACTAATACGAGGTACTAGTTGTACTGGCTGCCCTCTACTTTGATTGAATTTGAAGACATTTGCAGCACCAGCCTCCAAATCAGGCCATAATACTGGACCTTAACATAAAAACTCAGACATAAATGCAATCTTGGTCTGCTGTGTTAAACCTTTTTAGTGCTCAATCAGCTTGCACGCATAGGGAGGCATAGCTGCTCTAGTTAGCTCAGTTACAAATTAAAGTATGTGGCAGCACAGGGAACTGAGCTCTGAAAAGGCTGGAAAACCCAACTGAGCAGCTCAGTAACTAGTGGCTGCCCCGTGCCAAACTCCTTACTACCATTTCTAAACTTGTTAGCTCATAAAAACAGCCAAACTGGCCTTCAGCTATAATTACTGCAGTACATGCGTAGGCATGTACCCAAAGAGCCAATAACTTACCATTACTATTTCATTTTCCAGAGACAGGTTTAGAACAATGATCAATGTCCTGGGAGATGCACTGGCTGCTGGGATCATGGCCCACATCTGCCGGAAGGAGTTCATCAAGGACGGTGATGAGGTAACAACACCATGAGCCAGGGTGTGCCAGCGTGTGCCGTATTGCAGCAGAGAACCTGTGAGCTTTCAGCCTCCCACATCTGTTTCATCTAGTTTATAAAAGGTGTTTCAGAGAGAGGACGGAATTGGGCAATGTGCTGCTTAGCCAGATAGGGTGGAAGGGTCCTTTTCCATGAGGTCATGCAAAAAGCCACTCAAGTTCAAAGCTTGCCAGCCAGCTGTGTCTGGCACACTGGGGCTGGGAGCAGGAGAAGCAGCTGCACTGTCCTGCAAATGCACGAGATGCTGGGATTGTTGAGTCTCACACAGAGTACCCAAGTCCTGACTGGCCAGTAAGTAGTCCTTCTTCTAAAAATGAGACCAGCAACAGAGCAGGGTGACAAATGTCCTTGAGGATTTGTGTGTAGTGGGAGGTAAAGGTATCTATGAGTGTGTATATGCATAATCAATAAGCTCACAACAAAAGCAACTACCCTGGGTGTTTTAAGCCTCTGTGTTAGCATAATCTGAAGCCACCATTGCAATAATTTCCTTTCTGGACTAGCACAAGCACATTGCTCCATTCTCGACTTCATTCGCAGGCATCTTCATGCCTTCTACATTTAATACAAGTCCCTCCTTACATCTTTGTTTTTCCTCCTCTATATCTTATTTCATACGCCACACATACCCCTATATTCTGTCCCTGCCTCACTCCAATCCTATGCTTTTTTCCTTTCCTCCTTGGCATGCATCATTAAGTCTTTCCTTAAACCAGGAACTCCTTTTCATGCTCTTCCTTCAAATCATTGACAAAGGAGATTCCTAATTCCACAAGCCCATCATGCTTGGAGGAGCTAATCTCCAACCATTTCAGCTCATGGCAGACTCTCACTACCTTTCTTCCACAAAGACAGAATAGTTTATGCAGAAAAGTTTCTTCATCAGGACTGATTTTCACAAGGCACGTTTCATTTCTGTGCATCATTTGTAGTATTCTACAGAGAACAACAGTATTAATAGCAAAGTTTTATTTCTATTATTATTTCTCCCACTTTACAGACAGTCTTTCTGGTAAATCCCATTCTCATGCCTTCCTGCAACACGCATTTAAAATTCCTGCTCTTTCAAGTTTTATATAGAAAGACAGGCTTTATCCTCAGAGGTACTTAGCACCTGCAGTAATTACTGGTGACAGGATTAGGCCTGAATATATGGGCTACACATATAACTAGCTACAAAAACCCTAAACGTACAGCCTAATGGTAAGGTATGTCATCCGTTACAAAGCCAGAAGTGTAGTCTGAGTTCCTGCATAACACAGGCCTCCTGACGTTTCAGTGGTGTATTTAGAACTCAGCCAGAACACAAGAAGAGATGTTTCAAGAATATAAAATCCCTCCTAAGGGATTATTTAGTCATCAGTGATGAGATTTTTCTTTGCATTGTGCTCTATAATTGTATTAAAATATACCGTTAGTCTGCCGTATGTTTTGGCTGCATAATTTGTGGAGTTAGTATGTATACCCAAAGGCCAAATTTTCTCAGCTGCAAGCCCACCTCTTTTCTCTGCCAGTATTTACGTCTTATTTTCCCCATCAGAACTTCTGGTTTGATTTAAAGGACACTTCAATATTTAACTTATGAATCAGTCAATAAAATCCTCTATTTCTTTTGAAATAGTGCAAACTGAAAAGACAGGTGTTAGTTTATTGGGTTAGAAGAAAGGCAGAAGACAACAACAAATACTTACTGGTCTATGTGATTGCACTCAAGAGCAAGCACTGCCCAAAGCTCAGCATACTGGTCACTGAGAGTCCATATCTTTTGAACTTAGCCCTGAAATTCTAGTCGTTATTTACCCTACTTATATCGCTTTACTGATGCAAGCAGTTATTACTGTGGGTATAGGTTAAATTAGAGTTGTGACAGAATTTGCGTTTTTACATACTTAGAGACACCATCACTTTATCCAGATAGTGCAAAGGTGCTTTAGTGTATATGAGAAACAGGTCCTGGAAGACTGTGGAGGCCCTAGATAATCCTGGTGAATGTAAAGCAGACCACAGGCTTTCAAAGTAAAAATTCCGTTCCTGTTGTATACAGAAAACAGTAGCAGTATGCCAAATCTTAACACTTTTCACATAGGTGCCATTGATCTGTGAAACTAAGCCTATTAACATCCATCAGATTGTGGCTTACCAGAGAAATGGCTGTGTGAAGACCATGAATGAATCTCGTGGACCAGAAACAGTGAAAGGGTTTCAGCACCACATACCCGTACAAGTGGAGCAAGAAGAAAGTCCAGTGGAGAATCACACTAAGAAATCCAACAGTAAAGACCACTGCACTATTGAAATAAATGAACTAGAAACAAATGTGTAACTACTACACTCAGTGGTAACTCATACCCCAGTGACCTGATACCCAATCTCTACCTCACAGCTGGAAGAAGGACTCTTTGCCTTGAACAGGAAAACGTGGAATTATCGCCACCCTGCTTGTACTGGAGCTAGGAGACCAGCTGTGAACGTCAGGAAAGGCACACGGCTTGCAAGAGACATGGGCTTCTTTAGGTGGAAGATTTTAATACTGAAAACTTAACTAATGCACAATTACTGTTTTATTCTGCGCTCATTTGACTCCAAAATAGTATTTGACACTCCTTTGGCTTCTTTTTTTTAAGTTTTTTTATTTGACCCTTTTTGATTTTCTAACCAAAGCCTTTTTTTGAACACTGATTTATGTAGATTTTTTGCTGTGTGAAAATGTTTCACCGAAACTGCTAGAGATACTAATTTTGTCTAATATTCGCTAAATATAGAGTTTGTGCTTAGTTTTAGAACAGCAGTAAGAAAATCACACTGATTTCCTGATCTCAAGGGGTTACATATATTACTAAATAACGCTTCAAGCAGAGGTGAAGCAAAGCATGCATTTTTGCAAGAAAGCACATTAAGGTAATTCTGATGGGCAGCCTTCAGAGACAGGCATTCAAGTGTGATACAAAACATGAAGAATTCCTAAGTCACTGCAGAGCAGTTTGCCTTCCAAGTGCCAGATTTATTAACCTTTTTTTAACCTAACTCTTCAGTAGAGTCAGTACCATGCACATGTAGTGGCAGAAGTGGTGAGCCCTAATCCATAAGTACTGGTGCTAATGTGTCCTCTCCTGTAATCTGTAGGTTGTTCCACTGTAAATATGTATAAACCCAAAGCTCAAGCTCGTGAACCATACACTTCATCTTAAGGGCAGACTGAACACAAACTGGAACCTGATGATGCTGAGTAATATTGGGGGTTTGTGAGGAGTTTGCTGTGGAAACTGGCCTGTTATTTCTCATAATTCAGTGGTTGATCTACATTGACAGTTACTCGCTTTCCACTGTCTACTGAAT